>JACDOX010000019.1:4216017-4277535 GCA_014549065.1 Cardinalis cardinalis
CTCTTCTTTGTCTTGTCCCTTTCTCTTCACTGTCTGGGTAAGTTCCCCACCCATCACTGCCTGGGGGGAAGAGCTATCGACCTTGCCCGGCCAGGGCTCTCACCGATACAAAAAGAACCATTAACGACAATTACTCGTAATTATCATAACAAACAGGTCCAGCAACAGTGGTCTGACTAGTTTTGTAACTTTTTTTCTCTCACAAAAAAATGGGCAGATTTTTTTCATAACACTTTCATTTTCATTTACCTCCTGATCAACTTACAGAATCCTTATTTCAGGGAATTGACAAATGGTTTTTCTCACTTACTGATACCTTTTCAAATTAGTGCTCTAAGTGTAAGTTTTCTTATCCTGACTTGATTAAGGTTTGGCATACATGTATTTGGGCATCCCTTTTTCTGTTGCATTCAAAATGCCTATCTGTGAGTATATCACTTTTGCTTTTTAAACTTTTAGTGACCTTTTTCTCTCCCTCTTACTTTTGTCTAGCTTTGAATAACTAGTCTCCACTACCATTTCTTCCTTTATGTCAATCAACATCACCAGCTGGTCATACGTTTTCATCAGCTTTCTCTTGGTGAACTCTTCCCTAGAAATTCCTGATATAATTTCATTTTTGTTCAATTTTTCCTCCAAATTATTTCCCCCAAAACTTGCAGAAATCTTGATAGGAGTCTATATATAGTCTAAGTGTAGTCTATATAGTCTATATATATCACAGACTGGTTAGAAATGGTTCATTTAATATTCTTCTCATGATGAGTTCAGCGTAACTTTTCTCCTGGTTTTTGGTGGTCCTACTCTGAAAGAAATTAATGAATGCTGTGATAAAGCTGCATGTTATTATTCTGTAGGAGCTAATGCATGTGCACAAGCTTTATGTCAACTTCTCACTGTTGTTTGAACTCATGGAATGCATTTAAGAAGTTATGCTGTGGAAGCTATCATGATTCCAATGTACCACATTGTTTCTAAGCAAAATGTTAAGTTTCGCCAATCCTCATCCTTCTTACTTCGTCATCTTTTTTACTTGTGTGTGCTACTGCACAAATGCCTAAAAAACTAGTGCTTCTCAACCAAAATATCTTGGTGAGAAGATTAAACTCTTGATTAATGAAAAGCCTTTCAGAATATTAATGGTAACATTATTAAATTCAAATAAAATGCTTAGACATGAGATGCTGTGTTGTGTATAAGCACAAAACAATATTAATCAGTTGCTTTGTAAGTGAGCTCTAAATTTATTAAATCTGCATAAAATTTAAATTATGTTTACATCTGTTATACATCATTATTTTTTACATATCTGAATATGGAAGTGTAATTACTGTTACATGGCACATCAACCCAAAAGAAATTAAGTTCAAAGTTTTATTTTTAAATGAACTCTTGATAGAAAAGCATATGTATTTTCTACACATTTTCTAGAGAAATTAATATGTGCAAATTATAAGAATTATTTTATTATAATTTGAACAGATGTTCAGATTATAAGAATTATTATCTTAAAGGCTTCTTAAAGAAAAGAAAATTTTTGATTAACAGAGCATTAGTGTCTCCTTTTCCAGTTTTCCCAACCACTATGTCTGGGAAAAGACAGGATCTCTTAGAACATATGTTTACATTAAATTRGTAGGTCACACATTGTTATCACAGCTGCTTAGAAATTACTGGAGAGTCATGATCAGTTATGCTCTTGTCCTTTAGCTGCTGCTCCAGAATGTCTCTGTCAGATCTGCAGGTGTTAAGCAGCTGTCTTAATTACTGCAGTATATCTCAGGCACTCATCAAAGCCTGTGTTTCAGCAGCTGAATCAAGTGCATTGTGTCTGCTTAAGACTGAGTTACTTCTTTTTTTCCATGATTTTATGGCCCGAGTAAGAGCCTGAACATTCAGTGATTCTTGAATATTAGTGTTGTCATCTTGAGCTGAATCTTTTCCATAGTCTCTCATTTAGGGGCTGGTTTATCCTTGCAGGACTGGAGCTTTCACTTGGGTTGGTTCATAGCTGTAACAGACATTGAAAAAAATTTTAAATCCCTCATACAAAACCCTCCAAGGCCCAAAAGAACCACATATAGATTCTACATGAATACTTATGTAAAAGAGGATATTTTACATTCCTGTTTGGCAATGGAAGTACCAAAAAGGGAAAAGGAAGCCATAATGTGTGATGCTCTGTTTTTGTAGACTCTGTTCTACCTCATTTCATTTCCTTCATAGTCTTGACATAAAATGATTCTTAACATACAAAGTGTATGCAGTGTATGGTTTTTGCAAGTTTTAATCTTTGCACCTTGACTAATTGTCATCAAAGACCAAAACCAATCCTAAAATCCATGCTGCTATTGTTCTAATTTATTGTTGTCTCTTGTGTGGCTTGTCTCACAAACAGTTGGCTTTGTTATTTGTCCTCCCATGAGACTGTTTGGAAATATATAAGTGTATGTAGGAGCAAAGGTGTATATAAATATAAAATATGTTGTATATATTTATATAAATATTTTAGCTGTTATTTTAAAGTAACTTGATAATTCAGAATATGTTGGTTGTCTTTTTTTATACCATTTAGATTCAAGCAGATCTTCAGTCTGCTAATTTGTCTACTATTTAATAAGTTGTTGCTGTTATTATTTTGATTTTAATTAGAAGTGCTTACTTTATAAAGGATGTCAGGAAGAATTAATAGAAGAAAATAATTTCTCCCAAACACCTCTCAGAACTCCCAAAATACCCAAAATATAACTTCTCCCTAAAGATACAATTAAATGATGCAATTAAAGTTGTTTTCTTGAGATGGGATCTCCAACCTTATTTAAGAAATAACTTATTTTGTGAGAGATTGATTTGAGATAGCAAAAAGTTTGTAACTTGTAAGTGTTGCTGTTCCAGGTACATAGTAAAATGGCTTCTCAGAAAACAGAATTTCTATTTTTTGCTGAAAAAACTGTAATTACTTGTAAGAGGGAAATAATTTTTAAATGAAAGTCAGTAGTTTGTCTGATAGTAGTGGTGCCATAAGCATTAACACCTGCATACAAGTTGGCTCATTAGTTTTCATACTGCTGAAGGAGGCTGATTTAAAGAAAAGTGCTTTGCTCAAATGCAGTTGACAGCTTGGGTGGGATGGTTTTTTCTCATTCTGTTTTAGTTTGGTTTAGTTTTGGTTTATTTTTCCTCCATAAAAATTAACTAGGTGTGTTGCAGCATCTACTTGAAAATAGTGGCAGAGAGGAATTAGTATTCTGTATTTAAAATAAATTACAAAAATTTGTCTTACTTCATACTTCAGATGGTTTATTTAAAAAACACGTGAACAAGAAATTCTCCCCCCAGGCCACCAGACCTAGGATTTTCGGTTGCTTTTATTTTTTCAGAGCAGAAAATTCTGACAGGTTGTACTTGGCATGCACTTTCTTAATTTGGTGAAGCAAGAGTTGAATGTCCCAGTTTATCCAGTTGATTCATTAGTGGTTCATCTGTGAAATGCACAATATCATTTCAGAAAAGATTAAAACAAATGCTGAAGGACTAAAGATGAACCTGCTACTTCAATGGTCAGCTTGAGGCAGTAATTTACTGTACATTATAGTAAAAGGTACTAAAAATGAGGTTTTCTACATTAATTTCTACCTTATTGAAGCTGATAGGTTTTTCCTCTGAGGTTACAGTGGGATGTATTTCTCTTCAGCATAACTTGGCATCCTTTGGCTCTTATGTTTGAGGTTTTGTCATTAATTAGTAAATTGTAAACTAATACTTTCCATGCTGTTATACAGGTAGAATTTTTCTGTTCCAATATACTTCAGTGTATGGGGAAATTAGTAGTAGGGTTGTTAGGGATAAACATATGGCTGTTAAAGTTTGCTATATGGAGGAAAATATTTGTTTTTTGTTGTGAAAACAGTGTGTTTACCTCAGTATGGTAATTATATGTTTGTGATTAATGTGCACACATTGTAAAGCATGCAATTAACACAAACCTTTGAGAGCTGGAATAGCACAGATCAGACAACATGGATGTTCTTGGTATTATTTAAATGCTTTACATAGGAAGGGGTGGTTTAGAGAGCCCCATTTGTGGAACATGTATCTACTCTTAAGACTGGAGTTATGTGTGAGTTCATACTAAGTGAAGGTATATGTGTATGTATTGCAGAAGAAGTTTTTGATTGAGAAAAGGTTGAGATTCTTGTAGTCCTTTAGGCTGGCTGTTTTTCAGTATTTTGTGTGCCAGCTGCAAAATTTCAAAGCTTGATGATACTTTATCACTTGGTCTAAAGATGTATATTTACATCTCTACTATTTCCCCTATTGGGAGTTCAACTTAATTAATGCTACCTCTGTAAAAATACAAGATTGTCTCTAATACCAACTTTCTTGAATTATCAAAGAATAACTTTAGTATACTCGATCATCATGTTTGTAGAGAGGTGATTATTTTAGTGGAAACATTCAACATGTAGAACATTGTCATTATAAACTTTGGAATTAAAACAAGTGCAGTTTGTAGAAACGGGGTGATAACTGAGTAAGGGGCTAAATGTTGTGCTGATCACACCGCTTACTTCACAGTGAAACTCCTAAATCGCTTTTGGTTTGTCTTCTGTTTATTTTTGGCAGCTGCTGCCTGAATTAATGGTCATTCAAGTGTGTTATTAATATAGTTTGCCTGAACTCTAATGCATTTGTTTGGATTTAGGTCACTAACCTAATTACAGCAGGAGTCTAACCCTTGCATTGTGTGTTGAATATGTCACAGGATGAAGCCAGCATCTCCTCTGGCCAGTCCACTGATTTGTTGTACTGGACGACATCCAAAACCATGAAGGTGTTGTCCAACACAACTCTGACTACCAAAGCCATGCTGAATGCTGTCAGTGATGGGCAGTGGTGGAAGAGGTCCTTAACTTATCTGCGACCACTACATGTAAGGGATTGCTGATGTGTCCCCAGATGTTTACAGATTTGTGATACATTAGTATAAAAACTCAGCTCCTTTTGTAGGAGCTCATAGCAGAGCCCTCAAATCCAAAATCAAACTACAGACATCACGGGGCTGTTTGCAAGGAAATCCCAATGAAGAAAGGGGTCTAAAACTGTTTTCTGGTCTGTTTTCTCCTGTTTTTTAGCATAGTGTAAGAAGGCCTAATTGAAATTTGGCAGAATTTTAAAACTTCGGGGAGCAAAGCACAGTAAAGCCCACTCTTTAAATACTGTCATCTTGTATTCAAAGCTGTTCCTTTGCAGTTTCTCCTTTCTACTTTCTCTGTTTCAGTGACTTTCTATAATGTTTGTGCCACTATTTTCTGTGATACTACTTTTGAACATGATTCTCTTTCCTTTTTTAAGAATATTGGACTTAATTCTGAACTGGTTTATGTAAGATGACTCCTTTGTTGCTCCCCACTGAATTCAATGATCTTTTCATTTACAGCTGTTTCCCTTCTGCATAGTGTTTACAGCATTTTTATGAGCTTTTTTACAACTAGGCTCAACTATACTTATTTTTCCCAGGGACAAGAATTTGGAGATGTATTAAAAAGTGGGTCTGGAGAAAATGCTACTGTGGAAAAACAAGGCTGTCATCCATTTTATGAGTCTCTAATTGATGATCCATATATTGCAGAAGTAAGTTACAGTTACAGAATCTGCAGTTTTTTGTTGAGATCTTATAATCTAGTGTAAATACAGAGTTTCTGATTATATGTGTGACTTGAAATTCTGCAACATATAGGAAAAAATCATTAAAATTAAACATCAGTAAAATTAAAATCATTAGAATTAAACAAAGGAAAGCAAATAGAGGAACTGAGTTAAGCAGCTGCATGTGATGCAAGTGATCCAAGTAAAAATGCAAGTGTGGAGTGCATATGTTAGTTGTCTTTTTACTTCCAGTCTGAAGTCAGCTATGGAACATACCAGAACAATTCTTTGGAAAGCTTTGCAGAAGTGTTGCTGAGAACAGGGAAACTTGCAGAGACAAAGAGCGAAGGAAAAGATCTACTTCCAACTACAGAAGGTATGGACATAGTGTATATATTCACTCCGTATATAGTAAGTACATAAGTATCTGTGGGTGGGTTTAAGTGTGGAGAATTGCACAGAACAATCTAAAGTATTTTCTGGGTGTTTTGCATGAATTGTGACGTGGTTCAATGGCTCTTGTTGGTGAGAAGTCTTGTTAGAAGTAGCTGCAGAGTTTTCAAGGGAATTGGTGACTTAAAGAGTTGCTCAGCAAAGACTGGAAAAATGAAAGTTCTCTTTAAATAAGCAGAAAGTGTTATTTGGGGGTTGGTAATGATAGGAGGAATTGTTGAAGATTTCCTGAATATTTCCATGTACAGGTAGTGGGAATTTGTAAGCCATTCTGAGTTATTTTTCTGTATGCCTGCATATTCAGTTGATCAGATTCTGTGCCACTGTTTATCCAGGTTTCAGTATTGCAGGTTTATTGTAGTATTTTATTTGCCAATTAAGGCTTAACTACAGCTTCTGGAATCATCAGAACCTTTTGTCTTCTTCTGAAATGTCTACATGTTACAGGTTATATTTAATAATTTTTTAACTGAAACAATTTCACTTTTAAAAAAATATAACAAAAACCCACCTGTGGTTGTTTATCTTTCCTTTTGGATATCTCCTGCTGGTTTAAGAAATTAACTGTTTAAATATTACATGCTGTTTGTGTATTTTGAAGGAAGATATATGTATTATACTTGGCTTGTGGTAAATTCTGTCATGAAAAATGAGTATAATAAATCACTTGCTGGATGAGAAGTTTCAAGACAGGCTTTCTTCATAAGCCACACATTTACTCAAACTGCTTCATGAGAACCAGCATATTTGTCTTACACATGTATGATTCAGTAGTTTGAGATATGTGGTGTTTGTACAGATAACTGTGTAGTTCTAGTATAACAACACTGTGAATCAGAAAAGGTTAGCAACAGCTTGTGTAAATTGGGTGTGTGCATGTTTTGGTCTTTACATGCTTTCTTAATGGAAAAAAATCCTTTAAAATCAGTACTTAAAATCTCATTTGTTGTATGCTGAATGCCCATAGGCCTTAAGCTTTGATTCCAGTGTCTTAAAGGAGGAGGGGGGGAAAGGATTAAAAAATATTTATTGCTTCCTTAGGGAAAATGATTTACTTGGCAGATCTGTGGTAATAGTTCCTGCTCGAACTTCAGTAATTGGAGCTGATTGTTTACAATTCAGTGGCTGCTTTTGAGATGGAGATTTCAGTGTTGGGGACTTTTCCTTGAAGAAGAAAAGAAATTCTAGATTCTAGCTTCAGTTTTTGAGCATCTGTCTCATTCCTCTTAAGTGTGCAAATAAAATTTTTGCCATTAAACACTTATCTTCCACCACTTTTATTCTATAGTCAGAGTTTCACTTAAGAGTCCCTCCAGCTGTGCTCTGAAACAGAGTTCTGTGTTTTCCTCTGGCAAAATGGGCTGTGTTTATTCTGGACTCACCAGTCCTACTGTATTACACCTTTTGGTAGTCAGTTCTTAAGCATAACATAGCTTTCTCTAAATAATTGGATTAATAATTTACTATTTGTTGTGTGTTTAGCCCTGTGTTAATGGTATTGGATCGCACCTCTTCTCCCTTAAAGCTTTGCTTTGTCAATTCTCATGGAAGTCTTTATGATGAGTTAACACATTCAGGATTGTGCAGTTTGAAAATATACCTATTGATAGCACACTGCTGAAGTTTAAGGAATTGCACAGATATGAATCCCACTTATTATTCTGCATTTTTATCATTTTCAGGCTTCCTGTACATTTTTGGGAGGATTTTGCCATACAAAACTTGAATGCTGATATAAGGTGTCAGCTACTGCACTGGTCTAGTAACTGCAAGCGTAGCAGGTTTCAGTTGATTTTGCTGACAAGTTTGAATCCCAGCTGTTTGCTTCTAGCTGTCTTCTAGGACAGTTACAACAGCAGGTTTCAACTCCATCAAAAGAACTGAAGAACCTGGAGGGAGATACAGTTTAGCAAAGAAGACTTCATTGTACTTGGCACTTTTTCTTAAGCTGGAGTAAGCATCAGACTTTGTTTACTATAACAGTGCCATGTGTAGTGTGAGAGACTGGCTATACACTTTCCCCACTGACAGTGTGCATCATCATAGAAGTGTAGAATGCTTGGAAGGAATCTTAAAAATGATCTCATTTCAATCCCTTGCCATGGGCAGGGATGCCTTCCACTAGACTAGGTTACTCAGAGCCCAATCCAGTCTGGCCTTGATAAAACTCTGTAATAGAGCTCAAGATATCTTGCTGCTTTTATGGATTTGGTAGTGTTAGAAGCCTTGAACCTTGACTATTCTTGTCCTTGCTATCTGGATGTAGGTGGTAAACTAAGTATTTCCAAGTGAAATGGTGGCTGTCATCTCCCTGAGTGCTGTTAAAGTGCTCCTTCCTCAGCTGTGGGCTGATAGTGYGCCCAGACTTGGTGTGGCTGAGGCCGTGTTGTGCATCTCTGTTTGACTGGTGTTTTCTTTCTCCATAGGCCTTAGGGATTGATCAGGAGGTTGAAGATGAAATTTGAAAAGATGGCTGTATATCCTCCTAACCAGGCACTAAACTCAGAGTAAACCCAAGACAGTCAGTCATACCTATTAGTCCACAGGGGTTTTAGAGCAAAAAATACCTTAATGTTCCCCATACTTTTGTGTTTAGTTGTAGATATGGCTGTTTAACTGCAATATATGCTTCTAAGTTTATTGAGATTTTATCATGGGCTAAATAAACAATTGAAGACTCAAAGCAGTTTTTGCATTTTTTTTTCAGAGGAAAGCCCATCAAAAGTGAGTTGAAACTTTCTATGTATGGAGAAATTCCAGTTTTCACAGATGAACCATTTTTTCAATACTTAGCCTCTCAAACATGCTGTGGCATAAAGACCTGCATAGGAAACGAACATATTTATAAAATCAAAATATTTTTGTGTTTCTCACAGGAAGTTTTACTTGTGGGACAGCAGCATTGGCATTTCGTTTGTCACTGTCTGCCCTCTCTGGTTTGCCAACCCTGTAATGTCTAATCCCTTTGGCAAATTGCAGATTTGGTAGTGGTCTGAAATGACATTAAGTTCCTGTAAATTTTGTGAAGATAAATGATAGGACAGAATGGCATCCTGCTGATGTCTGGAGCCTGTGACTTGAACTCAGCCGTATTGGACTGCAGAGGATTCTTGCATGGCTTCCCTGGGAGACAGAAAGCTGTATGAAATTATTTTTTCATACACATATTTGTGTGTATGTAAAGTGCACATCTAAGTATGGATCTAGAAAATCTATCATGAGCACATTAGCATGCAGGAGAATGATTGAATTGTTTTTTTCTTGGAAGGTATGACAATAGAGGAAGTTCTTTCTTCTTACTTACGTTCTGGGGGTTGGGATGCCATTGTGTCACACTTCATGCAAAAGTGTGAAGAAAATCATATTGTTTTCTGGCCCTGTATTGGTGCTGTGTTCTTTGTAATTATTGCTATCCTAATGGTGAAGATCAGTTTTTGCAAGTGTGTCAGTAGTCATGTTGGGGATGTTAAGTTGAAAGGGAACCCGTATTTTATTGTGTATTCAAGAGGTTTTACTAACATTAATTCTCCAAAGAAAGGGAAAAGAGAGCAGAGCTGAAACTCTTCCTCCTCCCTTTTTTTTTCTGTTTAACTAGTGGTGGTTGTAAGAATACATAAAGTAACTGCTTGTTATCAGAGGAGGAGCCAGCAATTTTCATCAAGATTTTAAATTAGATATTTCTAGAGTTCTTACTATCTGTGCTTGGACAGTATACAGGTTATTTAGAGTACGGCAGAAACAATCTGTCAGGAGCAAGAAACTGTCTGAAGCACAGTAAAAGCCATTTGAAGCAGAAAGGATAGGTGCTGTTGGACAGGCTTATGTTGCAGCCTCTGTGGTGACTTGTCACATAGAAATTTAGTGCTTGTATCTGGCTGAGGGCCAGCATGTAAATCTGCTTCAGGCTGATGGCAAATTAGTGATAATCTTATAATTGCAATTGGTCTTTCAAGCCTTTTATAAGTCATTCTTTGGAACAAAGAATTAACTGTGGGAGTGTGTGCAAAGTTAGTTGGGTTTTTACCAACATGCCCTGCAGAGGAGTTTATGTAATGTGGGTGTTAACTAGCAGGTGTTTGAGACTTCCTTGAAAAAAACAAAGAGCTTGGTTGCTGGAAGATAGCTTCTTCCTATTGAAATAATGTTGTTATCAATAACATTAGTAATAATGTAATCTATAACAATGGAAACAACCCCCCCCCTCAAGTTTGGTATCTATAATGCAGAAAAAGCAGGTGATTTTTGTGTCAGTTTTACCAGAAGTATATGAGTTTACAATTAGAATGTTTATCCTTTAATGAATTTATTACAATTGCTGTAGTACTGATACTTGTTTTCAGTATGTGGCAGAACCTTTTTGTGATGTTTCTTATGATACTTGTGGTTTTTGTTTTTATTTTTAATTGAGGAAGAAGGTTTTAATATGATTTGTTGTGGTCAGTGATAAGGGAATTTGAGCTCAGGCTTGAAGAGAAGACATTTTGCACCATTCCTCTTCTTGGTATCTTTGAACCTTTAGAACATTACATTACTTCCTTGATTTTGCAAGCAAAATATTTACTTCTTGGAAATCAGTACCAGTGGTTTTGTTTAGCATCTGTTGCTGCATAATCTCATTTTTCTTTGGTTAATGCACCAAACACTTTGCCTGGAAGTTAAGGTTAAAGCTGTGCTGCAGTTTAATTATATAATATCTCTTTCTGGATTGTGCTGATAAGTGTTTAATTAAGTRTGTCTGGAGTGCTTCAAGCTAATGTCTAATAAAATATAATTGCCCTGAAAATATTTCATTTGCTGGCTCTCAAGGCCAAGTGGGTCAGAAATCCAAACTTTGTGTCTGCTCCATCTCTGTTGCAGTTCTGCTACAACTGGCAAGTGATGCTTTACCAAAGGATGCAACCTTGTCTCTTGCCTATCTGCTTGCGCTGCCACAGGTATGTTGACAGGGGCTTTGTTTCTATGTTTTTGCCAGGAAAGACTATTCATAGCAGAATTCCATTAGCAAATTTCATTTCCTTAAGATGTTAAAAGCTTAAATATTCAAATTMATTTTAATACACATTTTTACAGATTGGGCTGGTGCATATAAAGGAAAGTGAACATATGCCGTTGGACTGTCCATTGAGCATGGCACTGATGAAAAGATACATTTTCTTATGTAAAATAGAAGTTGGACCACCAGACTGACAATTCTAATGTAACTCAGAAATGTGGATAATATCCTTGTGGTATAGAAGCAGCAATAGTGTAGTTGGAAAAGTATTTTGGTTAGGTGTTTGTGCAAGGGGGGAAAAGCCACCATAATGTAGAATTATCTTTATGTATGGAGGTTACTGATTTACTTCTGTGCTAGAAAAACAGAGCTATTTCTAAATGATAGCAAGTAGCTTTTTAGAAAGTTTGTACACTTAATGTTGTATGCTTGCTAATTCTTTCATGTAAATTAATTCTCTGTTTCTTCTAGGTGATAGATGCCAACAAATGCTTTGAAAAGCAATTACATTCTGCATTATCTCTCCAGCTGGCAAGTTATTACTATAGTCTACAGATCTATGCTCGTTTGGCACCATGTTTCAAGGACAAATGCCATCCTCTCTACAGGGTTAGTACTCTTTTCTTTTTAAAGCCACATTCATTAATGTTCAACATAAAAGCTATTTTAAAAAGCCAGTACATGAGTTGTCTGTTAAGGGGCTGATCTGACTTACACTGTGAGCAGCCTGGTGTGTTACACATAATTATTCTTCTACAGTGCTGTAAACAAACAAGTACTTCACAATTTGTGGAGGAGTTTTTGAAGCACAGTATCAAGTGTCATTTTTAGGTAACAGTGCTATCAGTCTTCAAAGTAGCTTATAAGCACTGAGCAATAATGACTATAGCTTATGCTGTTACCTTGCAATACTGAGTCCAAGGCAATATAGTACTTCCCAGGAAAAGTGAAGTCGATTTCAAAAGAAACAGTTTCAGAAAGTTTCCATAGCCTCACCTAGGGTGGTTTGGATTGTATTTCAGTTTACATATGGTGTTTTGAAAATTATCCTCATTCATAGAGAATTTTTTTTATTTCCTTTGGCAAGTTTCTGTTTTTGGAACGGCACTACTTTGCCTGTTCTCCCTTGCCAGTGTTTAAAGCAGTTTCACAGTGAAGTCTGTACTAAATGGAAGAGGTGGCATACAAAAGTTTAATACGGCACTGATTGCCATTCTTACTGAGGTGCCTGCATAAAACCCCGTGTTTGCTTCAAGAGAGCGTTTCTGAATTCACACCAGTTCTTTCCYCCTGTGAAGAAGCTCTCTGGACTGTTTGCTTTTCAGCTTGTCTCTCAACTGTAGCTAAAAGAACACTTCTGGTCACAAGTTTTCTGAAAAGGAAGTAATCACCACTGTGGCATGAGAGAATTGATTTTTTCCATGTTAAGAATGACTCCTGATTTACAGCAGAAAGCCTGTTTTGATATTCGCCCAATTCTGCAATTAGGAAGCTTTTCATGTTCCTGCTGAGATGTTCATTTCACACTTTTCTGGTTAGATGCTAAAGGAAAACATAGCCCACAACTGTGGGGCTTGAAAAATAAGTTGGTTGTGAAGAATTAATTCATGTTTGTTAAAAAGTTTTCTTTGAGCCTGTAAATCTTCCTGCTGCAAGATAACTTTAATGAAAAAATGTTTGTGGGTTTTTGTGGGGGTTTTTTTTGTTACTTTAGCTTTTTTAAACAGCTCTATTTTTACACAAAGATCTAAGAAGCCTTTGGAAAGTGCAAGTTACAAGAATGAGGACAGAGATGTTCAATTGAACTATTTGTACTCCCATTGCCATTTAATAAGCAAAGTCTTATCAATGGCACCATGCAATTTATCTCTTGACTGTGATGTGATCTTTGGCTAATCTTTTGTTCCATCTTGGTAAAATACTGTATGTGACTATGATAAATACTGGATTCTAAGTTGTATGCTAGAAATAGTAGGTTCTATGTTTAAGCTACTCTTAAACAATAGCTTTTGAAAACAATTGTAGAAGAAGATTGAATGAAGAGCATACCAAAAGAACAAGAAAAAACCCCCACCAAAACTGGCCTGGATGCCAGTAAAAAACAACATAGGCAAATACTAATTTATTGTTACTAATTCCAAGGTTATATAGTGAAGGAATGTCACAGAGGTAGAAAACGAGAAATAGATACTTTTGACCAAAATAAACATACTTATTTTGTTTCCAAAAGCCCAAACCAAAAATGCTAAATGCCAGACTTGAATGCCAAATTTATGCTTAATTTTTATATGAAACAGATATTTGCTTAAATTTACATCTTAGGTGCTGGTAATAAAGAGTGGGTCCACCTGCAAGTTTGTTCATCAATGCTATTCTAGTTTCTGTCCATGGGAATAGATCTAGCCATGAGTTTGGGGKTTTTTTTTGTGTTTTCTAAGAGTTCTGTGCGAGGAAAAGAAAATTGATCTCAAACTTCTATGAACATGTTACACTCAGCTGGAGATGTCATTCCATAGTAGCTTGTCTTCCGACCCATGGCGCTGGTGGCTTGTATCACCTTTATCTTGTGGCTGTTTGTGAAAGCAGAAGTGCATCCCTAGGTCCTTTGCCTGCCTCGAAGCTGTACATTATTCTCAGAAGGTATCTGAGTGCATTTTTGTGGGTGAGGGTGTACAGCCAATCCTTGTTTTCTCACATTCTCACTCTTTACATGGCCAGTAAATCTGGCACTTCAGCTACATGCTCAGAAGGTGAAACCTCAAGATCATAGAGCATTTATTTCTGTCTGCTAGCATCTGAGTCACGGTAACTGTGATTTTTCTAGTCTGGTGAATCAAGTATACTGTTGGAAAATTATCTGAATTTAAAGGAAACTGTATGGAAGCATGGAAAAGTCTGCACATTCTGTGTTTCTCATTTTAGAATGACATTGTTTGAAAAGAGTTCATGAGTGCCTCTGGCAGAACAGGAGAAATGTTGGTAGAAGGGAAATGACAGAGTGTAATATTACAAGGATGATGAGAAATGCAAGGAGAGATCCTCTTCTATTGGCTAGGACAGACTTTCAAGACTTGCCAGTTAGTCAAGAAAGATATTTTGAAGCAGCGATTGGGTCTGTTGCATGARGGCTTGTTTCTTTTTTTGTTTGTTTTAGTTGTGATGTGAAATACTGACAGCTAATATCTGTGAATCAAACCAGAGTTATAAATTGTCAGAAATTCTCACATCTCATGGCCTTCCCCTCCCCCGCCCAGCAGGAGCAGCTGGACGGGGGAGAGATCTGAACTCTTTCCCCACCGGAACCCAAGAGAGCTTCCCGGGGGCAGAGCCCTGCCTTAACCTTGTGTTCTCAGAGGTGGATCCAACGTCCCACTGGCCAAATAAGTTGCCAATATTAAAATCTGAACATCCATTGGCTTGACCACAGGATCTCAGAAATCCTGTTTCCTGTCAAACCACCACAATACCTTTTTAATCACAACTTGGATTTATGTACATAATGTTTTACATTGTGTGCACAACTAACCTGCAAAACTGACAAACTGTGTCAGGCAGTCTTGTTTCATTTTGTCTGGACATTCAGTTTTCCATTCATAAATGCAGTGACTAGCACTAGGGCTGTTGTAGATGGTAAAATGTAGTGCTCTTTATTTTTGGCCTATGATGGGTTTTAAACTTGGGGTTTTTTAAGTCCTGATTCAAGCTCTCATCTCCAACCCTCATCTCTTTCTGTTTTGCTTGTGATGCTGAAAACAAGCAAGTTTCATTTGGCAGTGTGATTTTCGCTTGTTGTTTCACTGTTGGAAATTTCTGTTGTATGTTCTGCATCAAGTTCCAAGTTTCTTTGCTGGTCTTTGGGTTGCTCCACTTCTCTTTCATGCTGCTGGTTATGCCTAATACTTCATATTGTTTTATATCCTACACTACTAACGTGTTAATAACATGTTTATACATATTCAGGTACTGATACTCGTTAACACTTGGCGGGTGAATCTGTTGAATTTAATAATGCTTCTGTTTCCAAGTCCAGTGCATACCTGATAGTTAGAAAAGCAAAACTGGAAGAGATGAGTGTATAATTCCTTGAATTTATGTTGCACTATTCACTCTCCCATTGGTCTTCCTTTGTGTGTGTAGATTCTGTGATGGAGAGGAGAACCAAGGAGAAGGAGGGCAGTGGCAGAAGGCACCATGAATAGGACTGCCAGGCAGATTAACAACTGATCTGGGGAGAATTCAAAGACCCTAGTGTCATCAGAATCCTTCTCTAGATCATCAGTAATGGATTCTAAAAGTGGTCCCAAAAACTGCCTCTGCAGTACTTGCTGTTGACTCTTTCCTCTCTAAAAAGCGATCTCCAAGCTTCTCTCTCTTGTTTCATCAGATTTTAGTTAGTGAAGGGACAATTCTTCCAATCCGTTAATAACTTCAGTTTTCTGGTCAGACTTCAGTGTGAAGACTTGTGAAAGTATTTTGCAAGATTTCTGTGTATTTGATTTAGTTTGTCTGTGTGCTCTTTTGATACCCTCATAGCCCTCCAGCCAGTGAACAGAGGCCATGCTGATCTTTTCCCACCAATCTCTTAATGTTCAGTGGTCTTAATATTTGTTATATAGTCTGCCATCTTACTAGGGATGGACATTTGACTTGCTGGGCTACAGTCCCTATGAAGATCCCTTTTACATCCTATTTTTTTCAGATGGAACTTGCACTCTGGCATGTTATTTTTAAAAATATTTATTGGTGCACCTTGGCCTGCCATTTAACATAATTTCACATTTGTGTTCCTTCAGAACTGAGGGATGAATGCCAGCTGGTCATGGTGTGCAAGCACATAACTGACACCTTCCAGATTCATTTAACTCATGGGGCTCCTCTCCCCACACCTTCAGCAGTGAGGCTGACACAAAGATCTCATGATTCCTACTGCTGTGGACTTACCCATGACTTTTCCTTCCACACCTTTTCTCCATGGGATCCTGCCACTTCTCTAGGTGGCTTCCTGATTTTGAGCACTTTTCAGAACTTTTTCTATCAGCTTTACCATTCTTTATAAAACATGTTCCTGGCGCTTTATTTAGCACTTAAAATTTCCTTTCTAGCTTGTCATATTTTGTGAGTTTTCCTCATTGATTTGCTTATTTTTCAGTGATGTGTCAACACATAATCACACATTTTCAAAATTAGTGAATATCTAAGCTAACAAAAATTGAGAACTCGCTAGACTGTGGTGTGTCCAAAGGCTTAAAGCTCAAGTAAGCTCTCCTGAACTACCAGCAGATATGGTTAGTTTTGAACATCTTCTGGTATGATCCCTGAAAAACTAATCCAGCAATTAGGGACATTGCAGCCAGATTGTGACAAGTAGATTGTTATGATTGTGATGTGTTTGATGCAGTTAAGCCAGTGTTTCACAGATCTTCATCTTTCTTTGTTAAGAACACAACATGACAAAGTATTGCTATTCTTAGTTGGGACCAAATAATATTTGGGTGACTCTGAAAATACCTATTGTTAAATAGTTGTTAGGTGTTGCCCCCATTCCCCTGTTTCATTTCTTCAAGATAAAGTGTACTTATGAAATTAGATGCTTACAGTCTTGCTTATTTCTGTTTCTCAGGGGTTATATGAGCTATTCTGTCAAATCCTACTTCTGAAAGCAGAGCAAATGTTGTTCTTTAGACAGCTGTTCAGAAATTTTCTTTTAAAAAAAGGATCTTCAAACTAGCCTTTCATTTCAGCAGAGGGTTGAGTTTTAGCTTGCCCAAGTTTCTCTGGAGACATAGTAGTGATTTTTCGTGTGAGAGAGATAGCTGGGATAAGTGCTAATGCTTTTCCTTCTTGTGAAGGGTTTTCCCTCTCCGGGAAACAGTACAGAGGTGACCAATAGCTTTTTGAAGCAGTCTTACCCTAGTCAAGCAGTTTTATCTTCTCTTTTACCTTCCTTTTCCAAGCTTCTGTAGCTGTTTTCTCCAGTCAGTAAGCATCGTGGATTTTGCAGGCAACCTGCTTGAAATTTGTTAGTCATCTAATTAGTAAGAACATTTTAGCAAAATTTCATTTATCTGAGTTGGCAATATAGGTTACCTTTCCGCTGCTGAATTTCCATCAAGTGAGAGAGTAGACTTCTCCATCCCTTTGTTTTTAGTTGTTTGACTCCTTGCTGGTGGGGTTTGTTGGCTGGTTGAGTTAAGTGGGTTTTGTTGGTTGGTTAGTTTGGGTTGGTGTTCTTTTTTTTTGTTTTTTTTTGGTTTTTTTTTACATCTTGGAGAATTTAGGCTAAATGCTAGATTGGCCTCTGTATTTAGCTGAGGAGACTACTAATGAAAATGTATATCCCAATAATGTAAGGTGCTGTACTTCTCAGAAGTGCTAGCAGTGCTCTTGGATCAGGATGAAAAATATTTAACTTCTGGCATTTTAATAGCTGTCAGGGAAAACGAAGTTAAGTGTTTTTGTAGCTCATGGGATATCTAGTTTTTAACCTTTAAATTAGTAAAATACAGAAATATTTGCATGTATCAAGTTAAGTAACTGTACAAATTAAAAAGAAACAGTATTGTACTTAAACTGAACTTGCATAATACTGCAGTAAAGTTTTGCAGTAAGAGTTTATGCTTGTCCCAAAGTCTGTATATAATTACAGTTGCTACCATATAGGTCAAGATAAAAGACATATTCTGAAAGAATAGCCAATTACATAATTTATTCAAAAAATAAGCACAATGATTTGTTTTTTAGACAAAAGGGAGACAGACAGAAGGTTAGGATTATTGCCAAAAACATGGCACTTATTTACTGAGAGTAATGTTGACTGCAGATAGGAAACGAATTATATGCTATGAATTTAGTAGGCACTTCACTCAAAACCATGTAGTAATTTTCTATTTTCAGAAGTGTTCTTTCAGTTGACACTTTAACCTTTTATATATCATGTTATTTTCACTAAAAGAGCTGTCAGATGAGATTTTTCTTTCTCAACCTGACTTATCAATCAGAAAATCTGTAAGAGAGCACAAGGTAGGAAAAAACCTATGAAAACATTTACTCTTGGGAGAAATTATTCCTCATTCTTGTTGGAATAGCTAATAGAAATCAAAGCAAAAAAGTGTTTCTCTGAGGAGAAGCTTGACATCAGCCAGTGACATGTGCTCGCAGCCAAGAAAGCCAGTTGTGTCCTGGGCTGCATCAAAAGCAGTGCGTTCATTCTGCCTGTTCACTTTTGTGGGACCCTTCCTGCAGTGCTGGGGCCAGAACCTCAAAATGGGCATGGACCTGTGTAAACAGGTCCAGAGGTGCTCAGAGGATTGGAGCACCTCTCTTAAAAGTCTGAGAGGATTGAGGTTGTTCAACATGGAGAAAAGAAGGATCAGGAGAGACCTCGTAGCGCCTTCCAGTACCTGAAGGGACTACAAGAGATCTGGAGAGGGAATTCTACAAGGACATGTAGTGACCAGACAGGGAAGATCAGGTTTAAACTGTAAGAGGAAGGGTTTAGATTGTGTTTAAACTGAAAAGAGGGTAGGTTCAGATTAGGTATGAGGAAGAAATTCTTAGATGTGAAGGTGGTGAGGCACTGGAACAGGTTGCCTAGAAAAGGTGTGGAGGCCTCATCCCTGGAAGTCTTCAAAGCCAGTTTGGATGGGGCTTTGAGTAGCTTGGTTTAGTTTCAGCTGTCCCTGTGAATGGAAGGGGTCATGGAATAAGATGATCTCTAATGTCTCTTTCAATTCAAACAATTCTGTGTTTCTATAAAAACAGCACTAGAGCAATTTGTTCAACTCTTCAAAGATAAGTAATTTAATATACTCTTGCTTTTTTTTTTTTTGTTTTGTTTTTTGTTTTTGTTTTTTTTTGTTCCTGCAGCAGTGCTGCAGAAGTGATTTCCAGAAGTGATTTTTTTTTTTTTATACAGTCATACATCTGGAATGAAACTTTTTAAAACATTCAGGAAAAAAAGATACATCTGCATGAAATCTGTGGTAAAGGAAGGAAGGGAGGCTAGAGAATTTAAATCCACAGCTGCCTTCCTGGATATGCATAATCCAGATACAAATTTTTTAGTACAGTAGGAAATACCTTGTTTGCAGTACCATGTACCATACTGTGGTGAGAAGCATTTTTTAAAGTGTATGGACAGGCTTCAAAACCATTATACTTAATTATAGCTGAGACATTACAGTATGTTACAAAAACTTCTGATAGCTTGTTTCAGATTTAAAATCTTAAATCGAATATTTTTTTAGTGTCTGAATGTCTAAGTCTTTCAGGTTTAACAATAGAGATGAGACGAGCAATAGATTCTGTACTTCATTTTTTAAATATGTTTGTACAACTTGATCCTGATGCGTCTTGTAGCTTACAGAAGRTATTCTGGTAGGTATTCTTTTATATTGACCTCATGTGATTTCACTGGTGAGTGATGAGATCTGCTGCTTCCTATACCCTTTTAAAAAATGGTCGTGAAAGCTAATCCTGACCAAAACTGTTGTCACACGATACCTGTAGCTGCAGCAGTGGAAGGACAATAAGGTTGAGGTATCCTCGCAGTTGAGTGATGCGACAATAAAGGTTTATTTCTGAGATGTTCTGGTCTTCCTTTTTAGCCAGGTTTTATCTTTTGCTTTGGCCAGATCAGATGTGAGACAGCTGTGATATGGAAGGTTGGCTACCCCAAATTCATGTGGTGCTGTATCTAAGTTAAAATACTTCTGATTCACGACATGACAGAAGTCTAAGTTGAAGATGGGTGTCATTAATTTAATTAATGAAAAGCTGCCCTGTGGGGAGATGGATTGTATTTCTTGAATGAACAGGCACGCTCAGGATTTTACTTCTTGGGTGAACTATTTTGTTCCTGTAAATCTTTTTTCCTGCTTCAGTATGTGAGGAAAATTATTGTCTTATGTGCTTCACTTCAGTCTTTTTTTCTTGCCTTCCCCTCCATCAAATTTGTAGCACATTGAATCTCTTGCTGAAAGGACTGTGGCAGTTGCTACAAGGATTAGGGAGAGCTCTCCTTTCTGAAATATGAATGCATTCTAGAGGTGTGGTTTGGTGCCCAGCTGCACTGGTGATGGGCAACAACTGCAGAGGCAGGGAAATGGGCAAGGTGCAGCTGTATCTGGAGCAGGAACCTTACACCCTGCTCCCTGGTGTGTCTGCAGCAGGAACCTTACACCCTGCTCCCTGGTGTGTCTGCAGCAGGAACCTTTCACCCTGCTCCCTGGTCGCCCTTGCTCATGTGCTGTCATCTCCTTGTTTTGCTAACCATGAGGATTTTGCATAGCGTATGTTTGTCTCCCTCTGGAGCAATCTTAGGATTGCTTAAAATGGTGTAAAACAAACCTGCTGTTACAGGGATCTGGGCACAAGAGAGCCTGTCCTCTGCCTTGCCCTTTGGATTTCTGTGGATGAATGAAGTGGCAGCTTTTGCCCGTTGCCAAAAGATTACAGTTCAAAAGGTGATGGAAATGCTTTGCAACCTCAATCTAGAGAGGTCTACAGTGTCAGTTTTGTCTTTGAGGTGATTATGAGTGGATTAGGCTCTGATCTAAGCAGTTTTTCTGATCACTTTTTCTGATCATTTCTGTATTGCAGTCTGTAGATGATTTACATTAAAAACAGAACCAAAAGAATAATGTTATTTAAGAGCAGTTGGATGGATTCTTGGTCTTAAAAGAAGTAAGCAAGCCAAATAGCCTTACAGTGATCTATTATATCCCTGATAAAGTGTTCAAAGTAGAGCGTTTTATTTTTTATTTTGTTATTTTGTTATTATTTTTTTATTAGTGTTACCATAGTTGTAAAATTATTGCCACTTCCTGAGCAGGAGAGGAGCAGCATAATAGCTCATACATTTTTTGTTTTGTTTTTTTGTTTCTGATGTGTATGACTGAATTAAGTCTTAAATAGATTGGAAGAGGAAAACAGGCATGCCAACTTGCCATGAAAAAAGCCACAAAAGTTGAAGATTAATTCAGGAGTAAGAATGAAGACATTCCACGATCAAAATCTCCAATTTCCTTATAAAACCAATGTTGCTTTTATACTATCGCAGTGGCACACATGTTGAGGGGCTTCACTGATGTCACTGCCAGAGGGTGATCAAAAAAGAACTGCTTTAAAACATTTACTCAGGTGGACCCTGAATCCCTGCTGAGGGGTTGGTAACAACCAGTGGGGCGATAGGGATAGAAGTATGACCTGTGCTGAATAAACGGCATCTAAGAACATGAAATTAAATTAGCTTTATGCTGAAGTGATGTGTGCTTTTTCTTTTCTCTCCATTTTGTTTTTTTTTTTTCTTAATTCCTAAGTAAGGCCTCTGTCAGCACAAATATAGTGTTAGCCCAAGAGCTGAGTGAAATGYATTGGTAGGGGGTTCTTGAGGGATTTTCTCTAGCAGTGCTAGGGAGGCTTCTGAGTTAAGGGTGTTAATACATTTGGGTCAGCTCTTGTGGCTTCTTTGGAAACTTACCCTGTGTTTACAATTTGTGCATGTAAAATGCCCTTCCTGCATGACCACAGGAGATAAAACTTTTTTCAAACATCTCTGTAGAAATACTGGAGGAGATTATCCGGCAAACTGGGGAGTTGGACACCTAAGCAAAATTTCTAACTGGCCAAAGGACTCTGAAAAACCAACAGAGTTGTGTAGTAGCTCTTTGGGGGTTGTTGGTATGGTTTTTGACAGGTGATGTTATAAACGGAACAAGTTGAATATGACATCTTATTGGTCTTGTCAAAATTAATCTGTATTTACACAAATTGCTGTCTGTTAAAATTTGAAGAATGTCCAAGAATTGAAAAACTCTGTGAATGTTGCAGTAAGATTCAGACTTGACTGATTTTGCTGATTTTCTTCATGGCCAGGTACTGTCACTAGCTAGTTGTTATGGTTTTTTCAATTAAATTTTGTTAAAACATTTTTTGAAAACTAGTGATGCAGCTGTAGTGATTTTTCTCTCTTACTGTTCATTAGAACAAGCATTATGTCTAAATTGAATTAGCTATTTAATGGATGTAGAAATAGTTTTGCTTTTCTTCTAAAAGATATGTATTATTAAAAATGTGAAGATGTTAAAAAATGAATACTTAAAATTAAGAAATACAAGTTCAATACATCTTGGTACCAAACAGAAGACTGTGGGATTTCTCTAATTTTGGATTCAAATGCTACGATAGTTTGGGCCATAGGTTTTTTAAGAGATAAGAGGATTACACTTGTTTGAAAGATTTCTGGTGGTGAACAGAATAAGACAATCTTTGGAAACTACTTCCAGTAAAAAAAAATTTCAGTTGTGTTTTCTTAATCTAAATGTATGATTTTTATCTTCTAGATTGAATAGTTTGCACTTTATTTTGCTGTATGTATCTGAGGTTATATATACATGGGTATTCACATAGTGTCAGATTCTTTTATTCTAAATTTGACATTAGTAAGACCAATAGACCCCAAGTATTATTTCCAAATAAGGTCCTTGAGACCATAAACAGGCAGCATGGAAGATTACACACAGGTGCTTTTACAGAAATATAACAAATGGGGCCTTAATGGAGAGAGGGGAAAGGTAACAAAAGAGAGCAAATTTACTCCCATAGGTTTTCTCAGGAACCTGCCTTTCTCAGTGCACTGGAGGTTTTAGGCAGTTCTGTTAAACATGTTTCCCTGTCTTGCTCTGACTTACCCTGTCTCCATGCTCTGTTTTCTAGTGTATCACATAGAATGAGATACCAGGGTACATAATAAGCTGTGGATGGGTTTTCAGCTGATATAATTGTGTTGTAGAGGCACTGCTCTGCTTGTCTGTCTCTTCTTGAGAAGTTTTATTATTCTACTACCAATCTCCTAAGCAGCCTTGAGAGAAGTGCTGCTGTTGTTTATAAAACCAATGAGTTTGCAATGTTTGGAGGGCTACAGAAGTGTAGAGTGGAGAGGAAAAAGGATGCCCTGTAGCATTTAATGTGACTTGGTGAGCAGCCTGTCAATTAAGATACTTGAAAAGAAATCAATTTAGAATGACCAGCAAGTCACAGAAAAAATAAAGCACGCCTTAAGGTTTAAACTCTTGTTGCATGTTTTACCCAGCTGTGCACTCAATGTTCACAAGTTTATCTTCTAATGTAGCAGAATAGTTCTGTAGTAAAAAACCGAAGTATATTGCTCGGGTACACTCAACATTTTTGAGATCACAGGAGTTACATCAGCTGTTTCTCTTAGGAAATACTTCATCTACACTGGTATCCTAAGGTATTTTTTGGTGGCTCTTTTGGAGGTACTCCTTCCTCAGTGGATGCCACACAGAAGTCACAGTGCATTTTTTGGCATTGAGCTGCTGTTGCCCTCATTTTTCACGGAGGAGAGAAATCAAGGTATCGAGTAAACCAAGTGTTTAGATGTTACACAGAGCTCTGTTCAAGTGGAGGTGCCTAGACACAGCCACTGTCCAGATGTTGAGATAAATTGGAACACTCCACAGTATATGCATTCATTTTTCATGCTTCGTGTTCCAAATTGTTGATTTGCTATGAGGATTTTTGACTCATACCATTGACAGAAGTTAATGGTTTATAAGATATTCACTTGATGTGTAATTTCTAACACAGAAAAGTAAGTTTTATTTGTGATTAAGGTATTTTGAAAAGTGAGGTTGCTGTAGTCCATAGATGATCAGTGTTTTATTCTTTGAAGATTCAGGGTGTAGGCAATGCTTTGAGTAATTTGGAATCCTGCAATACTTCTTTGAAAGTATTAGTTCTCAACAGTTAAAAGCTATTCCTCTCTTCAATCTTGTATCAGAAATTCAGTAACTTTTCTTTTACTTCAGTGTTTGATCAGTCACTTACCTAGTTTCAAAGTAAATAAAAATGAGGAATTTAAAACCAAATGAATTCAGTCATAAGGAAACATTTGTTACTATTAATTTGATGAGGTAAGTTTGGGGTTTTTTAAAATATTTTTATCATATGGAGTAGTTTAAAACATTCCAAAAGGATAAATTACAATCTCAGAGCACATGGGCCTTACAAAAAATTTTAAATTCTGTTTATTTTAATTTTCTCAGAAATGAAGACAAATCTCCTAGTTGTGAACACAGAGATCATGTATATATTGATAATTTTTTGTTCAGAATTAACAGGGATTTTTTTTTAGTTTGTTGTCTGTTATTTTTGCAGGCTGATCCAAAAGAGTTGATTCAGATGGTCACAAAGCATGTTACTCAGTATGCCCAGGCAGACTGGCCTGAAGAAATCACCAGTTTGATACATCAGCTGCATTACTACAATGAAAGACTGCTGGACTTCACTCAGGCTCAGACTCTGCAAGGACTTGGCAAAGGCGTGGACGTGCAGAGATTTACAGCAGATGCACAGTACAAGAGAGAAACAATACTAGGATTGGCAGAGTAAGTAATGTGCATTAGGTTTGTTTTCTCTGTTTCAGAATAGAATAGCTTTAAGCTTAAATTAGGAGGGTAAATTGAAAGTAGTGCTGACCCTTAGAGAGATAATTTACTTGCTTTTGAGACTTACACTGTAATGCTGCTACAATTGGAGCTTTTTCTATGTAACTGCTCTACTTAAATGAAATGTTTCTCAAATAAATGAATTTATAATTGAATCTATAACTCTTTGTTTACTAACTTCTAATATTAAAATTATTTAGGGATTAATGAAAGCAGAGCATAGATGAGGGTTTGGTCTCTTTCTTTCATCTCCTGTAAACCTGCCCTAGCAATCTGTTAAGGTATTCCCATGCATCAAAGTTTGGAATGAGCTATAGTTGAAAAAAAAAAAGTTGTTAGACTGTATTTTATTCTTAATAATTTAGTTAGAACTACTGTATATCAGTGTATTTTTTCAGTGTAGTCATTTGGAAGTACTTCTCCACATATGTTCTGATATTTAGCATGATTTTATCTCACAATTCAGAAATCCAGAATAGAAAAAAAGGAAGATATAAGATAGTACTTTTTATATTAAAAATACCTTTTATTAATATCTGCATGCAGGTACTTCAAGCTGTGAACAAGTCATGAATATGACTTATGTTTTAGGGACAGTCACAGCTGACTAGTTGACAGACTGTCAGAAGAAGAGTTCTCTGCAATAAGAAGCTTTAAATATAATCTCAGATTTTCAGCTGATGTCTGCATAAAGCTTTTAAAGAGCATATTTAAATATTTTCAGTTTTCCACATGTGTAGCTACTTATAGCTACAATTCCAATAGAAATTTGCTACTGCATGGAATTGATAGACCAAATAAGAGCGGTTGTATAAGGTCAGGTTTTGGACACTAAGCTGATGCTTTATATCTGTGAAATTTGGCACTGCATTCATAAAAATAGCTTTTAATCATCTTTCAGTGCTTTCATTGGAATTGCCTGCTTTTTATATATTGTTACTAAGCTCATCTGTCTAGTATGTCAGTAGGTTACATCTTGATGACTGCCTGCAGCAACTTCAGTACAGCTAGTCTTCTCATATTGCAGATACTTACTTTGATTACAGCAGGATAACTTATATTGTCACCCAAGAGTTTATAGATACTATCTCTTGTAAAATAAAGTAAATATGAAGAGAAAGTTCCTTACAGTAAGTAGAGGTAAAAACACAATGTGAAAGGGTTAGAAGTGGCACTTCCATATTGGGCAGTTGCAAAGATCCAGTTAATTACTTGTTCAGCTTGCAGCTTCCTTGCTTTAATCTTCTCAGTGGAGTCGTAATCTGCATTTTCTAATGGAAAACGTGCACAAATTCAATGTAATTGTGTAGCATATTTGTTCTTATTTTTTAATTAAGTGCCTCATGTTTTTTAATCTTTTATGAAGTGCTGTTTGAAGGAACAACACCTGGAAAAGATTGCATCTTATTTACAAAACAGCTTTGTACTAGAAGGAGCAATTTGCTAAAACTAGCTAACCAGTAGTAGTCTGTACTATCTTCTGTATTTGGTGTATATCTTTGGAAGCTGTTGTTTATTGAGTTTGCACTATTCTTGGGTAAGCAACACCAAAATACATCCAAAATGTGCCTGTGCTCACCTTCAGTGAGGTTTCCTTTCACAGTCCTTGGACTAAGACCAACAGGCAGGCAGGGCTGGGCATGAAAAAGGGTATGTAAAAGAAAGCTAAAAGATTCTTTGCAAGGTAACGGACATTTTTTTCAGCTTTTTATTGTGCAACAGCTGCTTGCTTTTGTCATTACCTTGACAGTGAATAAATTGCTTGTACTGTTCTTCATTTATATGGTATAATTTCCCTAAACCACCACTGCCTTAGGCTGCAGCTGCATGCCAGTCTTAGACAGGAAGAGAGGATTGTGGTATTGCTTATAAAATTCCAGGAGGAAAGGATCCCACTAGTTCCAGGAGCCACTCCTGATTTGTATGATTGACTGGATCATTTTGCAGCTAAAGCATTTATGCCGTCTTCCTCTTTCACTGAATCACAGAATGGCTGAGCTTGGAAGGGGCCTCTGGAGGTCATCTTGCCCAACGTCCCTGCTCAGGCAGAGCCTCCTCAAGGATTCACATTAAATACATTTTAAAGAAGTTGTTCATGACAGGCCTATGAGGAAGTAATTACACACAAATAGTGTTTTTCTTGGAATTATCCTGAAGAGAAAAGATTGAACCCAACCAAACTGAAACCAAAACCCAAAAATCCCAGCATCAGCCTTAACAGCCTTTATGCCAGCCTAGAAACAAGAACCATTCATCTCTGTTTGAACCCAACTATACTGGATTAGTAAAGATTAGTATAAAGTTAACTTTAGGCTTTCATATTTTACCATATTCTCCATCTCTTGTTTTGTCAAAGAGTTTATGCACTAACAGAAAAGCAGTTTTTAATATTTTAGGACAGAATGAGCTGGACATCTTCACACCTTTTAGTCTACAAATACTGGGAGTGTTTTTGTCTGTGAATTACTAGGAAGAGCTTTGAGGATTTATATACCAGTTGTGCTAAAACACTGTAGGTGTTGCAACTAAATCAAATAAATTCTAACTGTGACGAGTTACATCCTTCATCACTTTGTAATTGAAATGGAATGAAAACTGAGATTTTTGCTTTAGCACAGGGTTAAGTAGAAATGGCCATTGAGAACCAGTGCTTGTGGAGTAGGTTCCTGTCTTTGAATTATCTTTGTAGCTTTTTTCTTCTTTTTTTTTTCCCCAATGGAGCATTGAGTATAAGTAAATGCAGAATGACACGTTTAGTGTATTTTTATTTAAAATTTTTTCTATGTTCTTGTTTTATGAAAAAGACATAGTAAGTTTTCTAACATAAGCATTTATTTTCATATTACGTCTCATAGGGTTTAACATAACTTTTCCTTATTTTCTCTCATGCCTGTCCTCTACCAGGACACTTGAAGAAAATGTCTATAAAATTGCTGTTTCTTTGTCTCAGCAATACAATGTTCCACTTTGGGAAGTTTACATGACCCATCTGGAATTTTTATTCACTGACAGTGGGTAAGTTGTCTCCTCTGCAAATGCACATACAATTCTGTTACACAGAAATAAATGCTAAAGTATGACAGAATTTAATTATATTGGGAATGGAGTTTGGGTTGTGTGTTCATTTGTCTTGTCCCATACTTGGGATAGTATGGGAATATTTGTCTTTTCCATGTAATGCTTCTGCAGCCAGCTGTGAAAACTGCTGTTGCAGGCAAGGTTAAAAGTCCACGTGTGTCTTACTGTTCTTCAAAGTATTCCAGGACTTTGTTTCAGTGTTCAAGTTTCCATAACTTTGAATGTTTAGTTCTCTCTTGAAGTAGCAATTTACCCTATAGTTACTCTGACAGTCCCTGTAATATATCCTGAAACCTGATAGTTTCTCTTTTACTCTTTTTTTGCTCTTTGTTGACCTCTATTCTACATAATAGAGGAAATAAATATATCCCTATTCACATTGTGCATCTGTTCATATTAGTTTCATTTTTGATAGAAGTAGGCTTTTTCTTTTAACAATGTTTTACTGAAACTGCTCTAGCCTAAAAGATTATGGCAGACCAAACCTGGCGCTGGTGTGGCATAAGGGGAGGGGTGTTTATTCTATTCCACAGTTGCTTTAGGACCTTTATTTTTAAATGTATATATTTATTTATTTTAACCTCTTACATTGTGTCAGGCAGTTTTTGCCTACTGAAAGAGGAATAAACCCATTTGATGGAAGACCAAGCTAGTTGCCTGAATAGCACATGCAGATGACAGTGATGTAGAACTCCCTGTGTAATGCAGCAGCTCTTACCTACTGTTCTGACAGATATGATGAAATTAATTTGGTTTGTTTCAAGTGTTAACTTCTTAAAGCACCTTTAGCTTGCAGCAGTGTTGGTACGTCTCTTAACATTAACTATTAATTAAAAAAAGCATTGAAACATTTTATAAAATGTGAGGCATAAAAAACAAAGCCTAGTGAATTGTCTGGGGAAGATGAAATAATGTTCTGAGATTTTTCTTCACTTCCTCCAAAAAACAGAGGAGTCATACCCTCTAAATTTTGATGCTGATAAATTATTTACTGCTTTAAATAAAACAGACAGTCAGGATATAAACATGGCAACACTGGGCGGAGTGTGAAAGAGCCAGCTGCCTTCTCTGGGACTCAAATATTACCAACTGTTTTGCAACAGTTTTCTATTGTTTTCTTTGTTCTTGTCCTCCTTGATTTAGTATTCATAGAATTCTGAAATCACAGAAGTACAGAGTAACCTTATTTTCTCTAGTGAAATTCAAAGAAAGTCTTAAAAGTTGATGAATAATAGCATAATATGCTGCTGAGCATATTTTTGTATCATAATCTCATTTTAAAATTGATTGACAGCAAATGACCATTACAGTATATTTGAGTCTTGGGATTATGGCATTAATAATAGATGTTTCATTATGCATTCATTCTGAACTGAAATTAAGGTTTATTCTAAGACTTAATCCCTTTAACCAAATATGCAGTATTTCTGTAAGCCACTTTACATAGGGAGAGGCTCAAAAGAGCTTTATAGTTTGAATTAACATAGTTTGTATTAACTATTCTTTTGATTATTTGGTGACAAAGAATTAAGACTTTTTTGTGAAATATGAGTCTGAAAATTGTTCAGAATGACATTTTATAAAAATTAAGAGGAAATTTAGTTATTTCTTTTGAGGAATCTGATCACATTTGATTATCAAAACTCTATAAAATGCAGTTTATGATTTCAGCAACACAAACTTTTGTCTATCACAGAACCTCTTGTTCCAGAATCTTTCTGAACAACACCATAAACTCTTCCTATCTGCCATCAGCCCTGCCCTAAAAACACTGCAAACATCTGCCAATCCTGTTCATATAATTTAATGCTCAACTAGCTTTTAGTTTGAACTTTGGCTATGAACACAAAAAAATAGTCAAATCACAGTCTTGAAATACATCAGGTCCAAGTGTCTGCTTTCTCCAATATGAAGAGTTGGATGGTACTTTATTTCTATTAATATCATACTTGTTTTCGTTAATATTGTAGAAAAATTAACAAATGAGAAGAATCTGTAGAATTAAAAGAATGCTTGCAATGTTAACCATCTTAGAATAGGTCACAGATGTAAAAATAACTAAAAAAATCTTATTCTCCCTAAGAAATCAGTTAATTTTTAAGCTGAGAAGGTTGTATTTGTGGTGTTTGCTATAACAAAATCATCTTTAAGAATGAAACACAGACATTTTACTTGGATATTAAAGAGAAACACTAACTTACAGCATGTGTATTTGGGGAGGGAAATGATGAAATTCTAATTTAATCAGTTTTAAAGTAGAGGAAAATCAAATGGTACAAGAAGACATCAGATTTCCAAATTAAATGTAATATCCTAATGTGCCATATGATTGGACTCTGGCGGGACTCGAGGTAGGAATCATCTGTAGATTACTTCTTTCCTCAGATTTAGGTAAAACTTTGGGTTGCGAAGGATAAACTTAAGATGATATGCATCCATTTTTCTCCCAGCTGAGGGAAGAAAGAGTGGTTATATTTTATGTAGTCAGCTGGAGATGTCTGAAGTCATACTGTGAAAAAGCTAATGTGTTCTTTTCAAAAGATTCAGGAAAGAGTTTCCTGAAGCAGTGAGACTGACTGAGGTCAACCCAAGGCTTACTATATTTTCATAAGCTTTCGTGGATGACAATTTGAGAAGCAATTTGTTAAACTGTCAAAGTCTTGGTAAACTGTCCTAAGCATGAATAATAGTGCCAAACAGATTAATTGCTGGGCWAGAGCCAATTTTCAGTGATAATATCTCTCAAGATGTGCACAGGTACTCATCCACTACAGAAAACAGAATGTAATGGATTGGAAAAGCTTCTAACTGGGCAGTAGGATCTTTGAACATCATTCAGCCACAAGTGGCTGGTTAGTTTGTTTAGTAAATTCTTCCTTCACACACGTCCTGGATGTATTTTACCTTTTACACATAGCTATACTCACAGATGTGAAGTTCTGCTTTGAATTCCATTTCAGTATTCATAACCCTTAATCTGCATGCCCAAGGTAACAGGTAACAGGATGGGGAAATAAAAGAGTTGCTTAGCTTTTGTTTATAGAGTGTACAGTTATCTAAGTGTTTGTGAGTGAGACCCTGAAGAGAGGGAAGGATTGTCCTGTCTCCCAGGTGTGTAAGTCTTTCGTGGCACATCCAGGTCTTTAAGCAAAAGTTATTTCTAAACACAGGTTATCGACACTGCAAATAGAAGAAAGAGCACAAAGTCTTGGTCTGTTTGAGACTTTGAAAAGCAGTCCTGAAACCTTTCATGAACACATGGCTAAATATGTTTATCCAAGTATTGAAGGCCAAGATCACCAGCGATTGCTTTACTATTTTACACTCCTGGAAAACTGTGGCTGCTCAGAAGTGGTGAACCATGCTCTTAAACCTGAAACTCATATCCGACTCCTGAAAAAATTCAAAGCGGTTGCACCAGGTAAGAGAATACCTGTTTGTTTTCTTCATAACTGTATTTATTACTTTATTATGTAAGTATTGGCATGATTATGCTCAGCTAGTTAATGTTTTCTTGGTAATTGTTTCTTTGCTGTGAGCAAAGGAGATGAATACAATTAATATAGTCACAAATTCTTTATCTTTGTTTTACTGGAAATTTATTTGATCACAGCAAGAAAAAACAAGTTAAGAGCAGGTTTCTGTTAGTGATGCAATTTAAAATTATTGGTGATATTTCATGGTGGAATTTTAAATGAAAAATATCAAGTTCCTAGAGTATAGTTTTTAATGCTACAAGTTTAACATGAATATTCTCAATGGGCTTAAGAAAGTTTACCTTTTGAGAGTCTGAATTACAGAATATTAGGGACTTCATGCATTTTGTGTTTGTTTGTCTGAAAGAGGATAATTTTTATTATATTTTACCCTTGATAGTACCTTTTCCTTTCCCAGAATTACAGCATTGTTTCTGGCCCTACATTTTCAGACAATTACTGTGAAATACACTTCTGCTAAACATTCTGGAACTTAAAATACTACTTTCAGTTTGCTTGTTAGTTGGATACTATCTTGAATTKTAGTTGTACAACTCCAAATCGAGTTTCAGAATGAAAAATACACACTGTATGGCATTACCTCCTGTGAGGATGAATTAATTGATCAATATTGGAACCTAATTTGTATTGGATGCTAACTGTGCTGCAGAGTTTGAAGAGATGGTGCCTATGAATTCATGTATTGCAGGAAGAAAAAAGTAAATTTTTTTTGGAGAGGAGGGATAACCCTCAGTTCTTATTGATGTTATTCAACAATCAAGTTCTGTGACACTTGCCAAAGAGAATTCTGCCATGAAATTATTGTTTCATTCGTTTATTTAAGCTGTTTATTAAAAAAACAAAAAGTCTTGTCAGTTTGTGTGGTAAAAAATTAAATATTTGCACTACACGCCTAATCAAAATTCTCAGTGTTTAGCACAGTTTAGAGATAGGAGTGAAGGAACAACAGCTAAGTGTTCACAGAGGTTGCAGGCCCAAAGTGTATGAATAAGAACATGGCAATAGAAGTCAGTTACTTTAGAAATTATATGCAAAGAAAATAAAATAGTATCATTTCTAAAAGTACTTTTGTTGGTAAATTAATTGCAAGGATGTTCTTCCTCTGGGAAGCAGAGTAGTAACATGACTCTTGATTTTATAAATATTGATGTTAATGGATCTACATGTCTTATCTCTGGCTGACCTTATTTAGTTTACTTTTATTTAGTGCCTTGCAATATTTCCTAMGTGGTAAGTATCAGTTGTTACATGATCAGAATACATATTTTAAATTAATGAAGACTCATGCCTTGACTTGCATGAGGTTTTCTGGGATTTACATTTAAGTTCTAGCCTGATTCTATACACTATATATGTTCTTGCTTCTTTGAGAATCTGCTTTTTTTTTCGTGTTGCATCACAGAATCACAGAATAATTGGGGTTGGAAGGGACCTTAGAGATAAACCAGCTCCAAATCCCCTGCTATGGGCAGGGACACCTTCCACTAAACCAGGTTGCTCAGTGCCCCACTCAACCTGGCCTWGAACACTTCAAGGGATGGAGCATCCACAGCTTCTGGGGACAGCCTGTTCCAGTGACTCACCACCCTCACAGTGAAGGATCTCTTCCATGTATCTAATCTAAATCTACCCTCTTTCAGTTGGAACCCATTCCTCCTTGCTGGAGTGATACATCAATGTTAAAATATGTTCCATGGATTGAGAAATTTCTCATGCACCAAGACATAAAATCTAAGTCTGTCAATATTTGTTTGTAAAAGGGGGTGGTCTAGAGTATTTTTAGTTCTGCAGATGCTAGTGTATTCATTATTTCACATGTAATTTTGGAGTGTGAGTAGGTTTAATTACGAATAAATTTCACCTCTTTCTCCTTCTGTCACTAGGTCTTAATTACAGAAAACTAACAGATGAAAATGAAAACCCTCTGGAAACATTGGAGCCCATCCTTACAAGTCAAAATATCTTATCTATTTCCAAACTGGCTCCCAAAATTCCCAAAAAAGATGGCAGCATGCTGTCACCAAGTTCTGTTTATACTGTGTGGTTGCACAAACTTTTTTGGAATGGTGATCACCATCTCATTAAAAAAATACCAGAAACCATGGAGGAGTGGCTACATGCGTATGATATGTGTTCCAAATACTTTGATAGACTCGATCCAGATGACATTGCTACTTTCATTGATGAAGTTACCTTTTCTCCCAAGGCTGTCACACAGGTAAGGCGATATTTTAAAAAAATTKTAGTCCTCAGGTGAAGCATATAGTGTGAGTTCAATTTAGTATCAAGAAGAAAGTCCCAGGAGATGTTACAGTTTTCATTTTGCAGTATTTAAAGATAAATTTGTAAACCTTGCTCTTCCTACCTTTTCTCTTTATGACAGCCAGTTTGAAAAGAAGGGATTTTTATTCACTTAGGGGAGTTAGATCTGTGGATGTGAGAGTTTTGATGGAATCCCAAAGTCCCTGTGTGCTCATTCAACTGAGAATAAGATATTGTGTATTTCTTGGAGTCGTTGAGCGGTTTGGGTTGGAAGAGACCTTAAAGACCATCAAGTTCCAGCCTCCCTGCCATGGAGGATTTCTGCATTTCTTCCATCTATTTAATCGAATATTAACCTGCCCTCTTTCATTGAAGCCATCCCTCTTGTCCCATCACTACAGGCCCTTTGGAAAGCTCTCCTGCGGCCTCCTTTAGGTGTTGAGGGCTGCTCTAATGTCTTCCCAGAGCCTTCTCCTCTCCTTACTGTACAGCCCAACTTCTCAGCCTGTCCTCACAGGAGAGTTGTTCCATGCCATCTTTGTGGCCTCCTCTGGGCTGAGTCAATCCCACTGTCCCTGTCTTTGACAGAGATKTTAAACAKTGCCAGTCCCAATACCAACCCCTGAGGAGTGACACTTGTCAGTGCTCTCTCCATTTGGACATTGAGCCCTTAATGCAACTCCTTATATGCMACCAACCCAGCCAGTTCTTTATCCACCAAGTGGTCCATCTGTCATATCCTTCTCTCCGGTCTGTGTGTCATGCCAAACAGTGTYAAATGCTTTGCACCAGTCCAGGTAAATTACACCAGTTGCAGCTCCTCTTTCTTCATCCACCAGTTCTGTAACCCTGTCAGAGAAGACCACCAGATTTGTCAGGCATGATATGCCCTTAGTGTAGCCGTGTTGGCTGTCACCAACCACCTCCTGATTTTTCTGTGCCTTACCATAGTTTCCAGGGGGATCTGCACCATGATCTTGCCAGTCACCAAGATAAAACTAACCAGCCTGCAGTTCCCTAGGTCGTCGTTTTTTAAAAATGAGGACTGTTTCCCCTACTACAGTCAGTGGGAATTTCTCCAGACTGCCACAGCTTCTCAAATGGATGGACAGTGGCCTAGCAAATTCWTGCACCAACTCCCTCAGGACCCACAGAAGCATCTCATAAGGACCCAGGACTTGGGCACTTGGGACTTCAGATTCCTTAGATGGTCTTGAGCTTGAGCTTTTTCTGCTTTTTCTTCACTCTGCCAGTCCCTTCATTTGCTTTCTACAACATGGCTGAAACACTTGCTGGTGAAGGCTGATGCAAAACTGTTATTGAGTGACTCTGTCTTTTCCATATCTCTGGTAACCCCGCTTCTTATTTCCTTCCAGAGAGGACCCACATTTTCCCTAGTCTTTYTTCTCTCACCAATATACCTACAGAAGCATTTCTTGTAGCCCTTGGTGTTCCTGGCGAGATTTAGTTTGAGCAATGCTTTAGCTTTCCTGACCTAATCCCTGGCTGCTGTGACAGTTCCTCTGTCTGCCTCACAAGATATCTGTCCTTGTTTCCACCCTCTGTAGGCTTTCTTTTTGGTGTTTAAAGTTTTTCCAAGAGCTCCTTGTGCATCCCTACAGGCCTCTTAGCGTTTTTGCCTGACTACTTCTTCTTTGGGATACATTGTTCCTGCACTTGAAGGAGGTTATCCTTCAATATCAGCCAACCTTTTTGGGTCCCTCTGCTTTATCCCATGGTACTCTACCAGACAAATCCCTGAAGTCCAGAGCAGTGAACTTTCTGTGGACTCTCCTCATTGCACTGAGGATCTTCATGGCTACTGCAGCCCAGACTGATCTTGATTGTCACATTCCTCTCCAGTCCTTCTTTGTTGGTGAAAACAAGTTCCAGCATAGCACTTCTCCTAGTTGGTTCCTGTATGACTTGGAGAAGGACATTATCATTAGTGCATTCCAGGAGCCTCCTGGATTGCCTGTGCCCTGTTGCATTCTCACTCCACCAGACACTGGTGTGGTTGTATTTATTTACTTGTGCTCATCCTAAAATTCATTGTGCCACAGGCTTGTGCTTAGTACCAGGCTTTTGCATTCAGAGTAAGATATTCCACAAAGAAAGTATTCTGGCCCAATGCATGTGGTTTCTAAGCATTGTAATAATATAAATTATAAACTCTTGTAATCTCAKCTGGCTGAAAGCCTGGTTTTGAAGGAAAGCACTTTCATGTGTGTAACAGATAGTACCAGATGTGGAGTTTCTTTTTGCTCAGTGAARCCTGCTTGCTATTTCTATTTCTAAAGGCTATTTCTAGCATAAAGTTTTACCCAGTTTCTTTACTGTGCAGCACAAAAGAGAAATGAGATTTCTTAGATTTTACCTTATTAAAAGATCTAGAAATGTCTTCACTAAYTTTATCTGAAATTAAAAGGCAATAGGGTCTAGGGGTTTTTTGTCTATCTTCTTTATTTTGGTTTGTGACAGTTTTTCTGAGGTATTTATACACCATGTTTAATGAGGTGAATTTCAGTTTGTTCTGTCTTTGAATACTGTTTTAATGTTCCCACAATATTAGTATAGGTTTATTAGAACCCTTGTAACCTCTGTCTGTATCAGAATTTGATGACAAAAAGTGTTAGCKGGGTTAAGAAGAAACTTTGTCAGGACAGAATTTATGCTGTGGTCTGACTGTCACGGTAGACCAGCATGTTTTCTCTAGTTCCATCAGCTGTCTCTGAAGCCTTTGTAGCAGAACTGTTGTCTTGGCTTAGTTGTTTTGATCCCTTTTATCTCATAAAGGTACTTTTTCATTCTTATGAGCAATGATCCAGACTCCCTGAGATCTTAATTGCCAGACTTGACCCTGAACTGAGGTAGCAAGGGCATGGCTTGTCTAATGAGAAGGAAGTAGTGTCTTTACATGTGGTCATTGCAGCTGGCTACTTGAAACTCTTGCTGTTAATGTTTATCTTGCTGATACTGTTTGAGTATTTCAAGGTTATTTCGCCTTTATTTCAGATGAATGGTGCAGGGAGAGAATGGATATCCTCCACTATATGTCTGTTTTGAAACMCCTTGATTATTTTCCTTTGTTCCTGTTCTGGATCCTAATACATTTTCTCTACCCTCTTGAGAGTAGAGAGAAGGAATAGCATGAAAGAAACACTAAAGGCAATATGATTGTGGTTTGTGGACAGGCAAAAGTTTGTAGTAGAGACCTGTTAAGCTTTTTGGCCATGAAAGATGCTCAAGAAATGCTTGAAACAGTTGGTCAAATTATCTAATGTGCCATGCACTGGGCTTGGGATTGACAGCTTGCAACTAGTTTTGCCTCAGGATCCTGTTCAGTTTTCAAGTAGAATTGTTCAATGAGAAATTCTATCATTGTAGACCCTGGAAACTTTTCTCTGAGGTCTCTTTCCTCTACCTTTCATCTGCAAAACACTTCATACATAAARGCAACCTTTTGGGGTGCACCTGTTACTTAAATTTTATGTGTTTTGGGGCTGCCCTGGTCATGTGCTCACTCTTTTAATCTCTAATTCAGCGCTTTCTTCCCAGTCTAGTTTTGTGACCAAATACTTCACTATATCACACAGATGCATATTTTCATGGAAGTGCTGATACTTAGTCAAAATGCAAAAAACCATGGTCATTATAATGACATAATCTGTACTGTCACTGAGACAACTGAGCTTCCTCTCATAGAGGAAATTTGAGAGGAAGCTTACGGTGACATAGTGAAGTAGGTTTTTAGGAGTGCTGAGAAGTGAACTGGCAAAAAAACCCAAAAAACAAATGTTGGATACCTTCACAGCTCTCTCTCACTCCTTSAAAATGTCAGAAGGGGAARGTGGGAAAGAAGAGAGAGAGAATGTTCCAGGGAGATGATGACATTGCACTCCAGTGGTGTTCTTGTGGAACAGTATCTCCATGGAAAAACCCCTTTCAGTCAGAAACAATTGAGAAATGTCTCAAATGCTAAGAGGTAATGGGACCTTGGTTACATAGCACTGTAGGCTACATGAGCTCAGCTTCAGAGGTAGCATTGCTGTTGTCACCATGTGGGAACTTAGGAAACAGACATCAAAAYATCTGTGCTCTTACAGTATTTCAGTAGAAGTAAGGAGAAGCAGTGGYGGACCAGCAAAGCAATAGGCAGCTGCTTCTGCTTGTGTGTCACTTGGATATGCCAGAAAACCTGGGAGTAGAATGTGTAATTATGCAAAAGGGAATGAAAACACAGGGGTTTAGTGGTGGCTTCTGCAACTCRTTCCTCCTGACAAAGACAGGAATGTGATGAGCTTTGACAGGGGTCCTTTTATTCACCTGTCCCTTTCCACAAACTCTGTGTTTTAGCGTTCTCCTGAATTGGGYCAGCAGTGACTGAATGAGCAGTACTGAACTGGCCAAAGGGGTTGAGAGAATGTCTTAATTTGGAGAAATAGATGAGGAGTTTGCATTTATGAAAAAGCAACTAACATCATTATACTGATTGTAGTTCAGATGTGACATGGTTTTAGGTACTTCTAGCTCTAMGAGGCCAGAGATTCTTTTCTCCCATGTTTCTTGCAATTAGTAGAAATGAGTTATCACCTGGAAGATGAGATTTGGTTCCCAGGCACTAAGGGTTCATGAAGTGGTCAAACTGTGTGGTGGGAACTGTGTGAGCAGAGATGCATCATAGTGAGACTTYAGAAAACCATAGACCTAAAGTAACATAGTTAATGTAGTTGAAGAAGGTACAGATTGATGCAATATTTTTTTGTGTTTGTGGTAAATGAAACAGGCAAGGACCTTAAGCCTTTGTCAGTGCCTTCCTCACACATTCAAAGACTGAAGTATTGATCACTTGACCACAGAAACTCACTGCTGCAAGCAGTTGAAAAGGTTCCTGCTTGTGGCATTTCTACTCAGATATGCTTTTAACTCTGTATAACTATTTAAGTCTTTCTGACTAAATAATAAATCATTCAGTCTCTGTAATGTTAAGAAAAGGCTATTTGTGTGTATGGAACAGATTTCTTCCTAAATGGGAGATATTCCAAATATTCATTGGAATGACTGCTTACATTTTTGCATGCATTTTGAATCAGTCATCTTTTTTCCCAGCAGCTCTGTTTGCTTTTAAATAATACTGATGTCATAGTTTGTTAATTATAGCAATGATCATATCAACTTCTTACCATGATGATTTCCCATTTGTTCCTGTTTCTGTGATCTTTGTGAAGCATTTTAGATAGTTTGGGGAATTTTTTTTAAATTCCTTCATTGCCAGCATTTTGTTCATTGTGCTAGAGAACTGGTTATGTCTTCAAAGAACCATCTGTTGTAGAGCTCATAGGTCATTGCCCTGATGGTTTTTTGATTAACAGTACTCTGGAAAAAAAGCCTAACACAACAAAAACACAACYGAAAACAATATTTTTAAATCACTGTATTTTCATTATTGAACACACACTACAAATGGAGCTTGGCACARTATGTTGATTAGAAGAAGAAAAGGYTACAGCTTTAGATGGGAAAAGCAGAATAAAAAGCAGTGGTATCACCAGTCTGGTCTTCTGTAGAGAAAGAGAAGCTGAYATTTTCCTTACATGGGTACTCTATTGCAGACTTCCATCAGACTACAGCTTATGATGTTTTTTGTTTAACATTCCATCTTTTATAACATCTTTCCCAAATTCTGATTTAAAAGATTGAAAAGAACTTTTATTGGAACTTTGTGAGTTCAGTTGAAAGGTTGACTTATTTTCTCTGAGTCAGTAGTACTCTTTTGACCACATACCAAAGAGGYGTGGAATGAGAACCTGTTACAACTGAAAGTTAACCTGCATCACTTTCTTGACTTCAGAGACACTAAAAGCTGTTTAAAATAACTGTATAAAAAAAGCTCAGTTAAAAGAAAAAAAAAAGCCCAGAATATTGTTCACTATCTTTTGTCTGGCTGATTGACTTAATGCTGTATAAAACACTAAGGAGAAAGACAGGGCATGACATTGCCTGAAGGTGTACAAGAAATGTTCTTACATAGCGTGACTGCATTCAGATGTTACTTTTTGRATTACTTGGCTTCATTTTATCACTGTGCTCCAGTTCAGTTGGTTTGCCTTGCCTGACCTTGTTTTGTTCATGGATATTGACAGTACTTCTTTTTCTAGTATCAGTGCAAGGTACTTTCTTGTGCCTTTCATTTATATAGTTATTTTAATTAAATCTACTTTGAGAGTGGAATAGGAAACTTCACTAATAGGAAACTTCACAAATATATTTTCTTTAACTGGTTCCTTAAACTTCCGTTTAGACTTTTTCCAGAAGAATTTTACAGGGTCTAGTAGGAATGAAGTTTATTTCATTGTAGCAGCMTCAATGGGGCTGTGCTTTGGATTTGTGACTGAAACAGTGTTGATACCACACTGGGATTTTGACTTGCTGAGCACTGCTTGTACAGTGTCAAGGCTTAATTTTTATCTCAATACCTCAGCCCTGAGTAGGCTGCAGGTAGGCAAAAAGTGGTTAAGGGACATAGCCGGGACAGCTGACTTGGGCTGGCCTAAGGTATGTTCTKTGCCATCTAATGTCATGCTCAGTGGTAGCAAACAAAGAGCTGGGTGAGATTAGAGGGATGGAGCACCTCTCCTMTGGGGAAAGACTGAGAGAATTTGGATTGTTCAGCCTGGAAAAGAGAAGGCTTTGGGGTGACCTAATTGTGGCCTTCCGGTACCTGAAGGGAACCCACAGGAAAGATGGAGACAGGCAAGAGCATGATGGAGACAGGATAAGAGGGAATGGCTTCAAACTGGATTGTAGGTTTAGATTAGACATTAGGAAAAATGGTTACCCACGGAAGCTGTAATTGTCCCACCCCTGGAAGCGTTCAAGGCCAGGTTGAGGGGGCTTTGAGCAGTCTGATCTAGTGGAAGGTGTCCCTGTCCAAGGCAGGGGKGCTGGAACTAGGTGATCTCTAAGGTCCCTTCCAACCCAGGCCATTCCATGATTCTGTGATTTGGCAGCAGGTACAGGAACTGCACCCAGCTGTTCCATCTGAACATCAAACCCCATTTTTCATTAGGAGGGTGAGTGAACACTGGCACGAGTTGCACAGAGGGGTTGTTGAGTCCTCCCGCATTGGAGATATGCAGGAGCCACCTGAACCGCGGTCCTTGGCCACTGGCTCTAGGTGGCTCTGTTTAAGCAGATGCCCTTTGCTGGCCCCTTCCGCCCATTCTGTGTTTCAGTGTTGTTGGGATCCCAGGTTCCTGTGCCATTAAAAGGAGTGGAGCTGTTGCCATAATCTCACACTTGCATGTTAATCACAGGCAACAAGACTAGTAGGGTCAATATCTTCACATACAAGTAAATTATACTCATACTGTACTTTATTAAGAAGTACTTATATACTTTGACGAGAATAGGCTTATGAGATGAGTTTTTACCCTGAGGTGTAAAATCTGTGGAGGTGAAATAGTATGTGGTGTTCTTTGGTTTGAAAAGAGATTTTTAGGATTTTTTTTATTGCACATTATAGCATATAGATTTTAAGATCTTCTTAAACTGTAAAAGCTTTTTAAATATAAAACTTCACTTCACATGCAAACAAAGCTTGAACTAACCCCTAAGCTACATTTTTATCACTGGTTCTGATACCAAATCTCATTACTGAAGCTGACTAGAAGTAGGGAGGAGAACTATTCACAGTTTGGAATAAAATAACCAGAGAAATTTTATGTTCATAGTGCTGCATTTTGACACTATGCAAATGTGAATGCAAAATTAAAACAGGCTTGTGAAAAAGCTGTATTCTCTTTGTTCGTTCTTTTTTTTAAATCTGAATGCTTTATTCTGCATGTGCTTATGGCAACGTGACTTCTTAACTGGCAGTATATTGACACTTTTCTCTAGGATATAAGTTAGATGGAATATTTAAGTTGTTTGCTTTTTGCATCACTCTTAATTGCATTTTGAACATTAGAATGTACACTAGAAGAGAAAAAAATGAAATATGTAGCTGTTTTCTTCTTTTTTCRTGTTTATAAAATGGATATAAATCCAGCTGTGGTTGTTAGATTTTARTGTGATGTGGAGGCTATGAATTTTTTCTTACTTAGAGTAAAACCTGATATTGAGGCCTTGTTCACAGTAACAAACTCAGTTGAGTGGGAATAGAACTCTGTTGCAGTTGAAACTGTATGATAAAATYCCCTTTGTATTGCATTCAAACTGGCAAACTTTCATAGCTTTAACAATAATGTCCCCTCATTTCGCTTTCATCCTTAAAATATCCTGTAGACCATTAGTGTGGTTCGCGGTAATAGCACAAAAAACATCTTTCACTTGTGACTTTTTATCTAGGGAGTTTTACAGTATGTAATAAACTGTAAAACTTTCCACTAAATAATCATTATCAAACTTTTTATGGCTTTAGAAGTAGCTAGTTAAATTCATGCTGTAAACATCTCTTGGACTTTGTGTGAATAATGCTGTAGCTGTTTATTTGCCCTCTTTTATGATAATTCATCTTATTTCCTATTCACTGTGTCATACAGATTTAAGCATTTTTATTCTATTCCTTGTGTATTTCGACTTGAAAGGTAAATTTGTTTATGTCTTTGTTCAGTATTGCAGCAACTAAAACACCTGATGTTAAAAGTACCCAATGCTTTGGGTTTAGAGTTCAGGCAGAGGACACTCCCACTCATTGGAGAGTATATTACAAGCATTGTTAAAACTGTACTTGAAGTTACAAATGAGCAAATCATACATGAATGTCTAAAATCATACTTCAGACTTTGTTTTGGACTTTGAGCTCAAGCTGTGTCTTTCTCCAAACAGGAAAGTCAGACTTTGTTTCAGTTTAGTGCCTAGATACAGCTGGTTGTACGGGTCTTTAAAAGTATTTTGTATAACTTGGGCTTTAACTGGATTGATTTAAAAATTCTCAGTCCTTATGGGGTTTTTGGTTATGATCTTATATTTTAAACAGTGGTCTAAACCTGACAAAACTAATCTTAGGTTAGTTATCAGTCAGTCTTGTAGAGCAATTCTCAGACATCTCTCAGTGACGAACTAAAACTCGAGGATTATAAGGTGGCAGTCTACAAAAATAATATAATTAGGAAAAGAAGTTCATATGGTTTAAAATAAACATGAGTCAGTAAAAAGGACAACAGAAGGAAGTAAAGGAATACTAATCATTTYAATAAATGACTAGTCAGAAACAAAGTTGTTTCCCATTAAATACTTCATTTAGTTTTATGCTGTGCTGTGGAGCCCCCTGACCTCTTGGCACTGTTGTAATATAAATAGTAGTGTACAGGTAATGAATGAATAAATAATTGAGCAATCTTTTTCAGCTGCCAGTTGAAGCCAGGATAGAAGTGACTAAGAAGGCTATTAAAGCAGTCAAACATCTTTCTGAGAAATCAAGAAAAAAAACTTCAGATAATGACATGAAAGATGCTGAAAGCCCATCTGCTGCTTATGAAGAAACACTGAATCATTTGCAACAATCTCTTGCTCATCTGGAAACTCTCACTCACAGTTTTATCATTTATTTGAAAAGCAGCAAACAGGTAATGATTACTGATCAAGTGCTTGCTTTGAGTGTTACCATGACTAGCASTGATAGACATCAATCTTCTGTCATATTTTATTAATGTTTTCTACCTTTGCTTTTGTTGACCTGGGTTTTGAAAACTCGATTCCATCAATCTTTTTTTTTTTCTCAGTATATGTTAATTCCTAGCAGAAAGGAAGACTGATACAGCCCTGTCAATAAGCAGTACACTGATTAGTGTTCCAAAAACTGTCTGTTCACAGGATGCACTGCAGAAGTACGGCTATTTGTATGATCTGTCAAGGTCGGAGAAAGAAAAAATCCATGAACAAGCAGTAGCCATGTGTATAGATGGTCAGCCCCTGGACATGGTGCAGCAGTTGTTGCAAGTGGCTGTTGGAGATCTAGGCCTTTCTCCTCGGGATATTGTCCAATGTGCTATCAAAAAAATTGTAGGTATATTAAGGTAAGCACAAAAATCTTTAACTAAGCACAAAAATCTTTCTTCTGGATTTTTGAAAGGTTTTTTTCCGATGGTTGAGTTGGTGYGTTGGTTTGTTGTGATTTTGGGTTGTTTGTTTTGTTTATTTTCAGTGAATACTTGTTTGCTTTTAATGTCTGTCTTTTGCAGTAACAGGAAAGTTTTTTTATTATGTTTTTGTTTACCAGTAATTTCATATTATATTTTTATGAGTTGGGGAAGCCGGAGCAATTTGAACAAAGACAGACAGAGCTTACAGGCACTTTTTAGTTAAAAGCATTGGCTTTACAGCATTGTTCCATTATCTGTATTTGCCCTTGGGAATTTTTGTAACATTTACAACGACACATAATTCTTCCTTCTTAAACAGAGTTAAAAGGCGTGTTTATTGGAAATAGTAACTCATGCAGGTATTTGGGCAGCAGAGGCCTAGTAATAGCTTCTGCCACAACAGTGTGTCCTACCAGAAGTCATACAATTTCCATCTTTGGAAAAACTTGCTGAGCCATTTCTAGGAGCTGGGCTTTTTTTTGTGCTGGTTGGCTTGGTTCATTAGAAATATTTTATTCCTCCTCATTTTTTTAAGGGAATGTAGGGAAGCAGGGAGGATAATTTTATATCATCCATTTTAAATTGAACAGCTACTTCTCATTTAACTATTCATGCAAAACTCTCTTCTGAAGTATTTCTGTTTCAAAGAGATGTATACACGCATGCATGCAACAAGTATGAGAGAGCATTCTGCTGTTAGATGTCTGGTAAACACTGTTTAGCACTTCTAAGACCAGTTTAGAGAGAGATAACTTTGAGAATTTATCCTGTTGTTCTACGTGCAGAAAAATTATATGGGCAGGATGATCTGAATGCATACACCAGGAATTGGAAAAGAAGTCTAGCATGGAAAGTTTGCTATGGCTCTACTGTTTCTTCAGCATGCATGTATATATTATAGCAGATTGAAGTGCCACAGATGAAAAGAGGGTAGCCTGTCAAATTGTTTGCAGTCCTCTTTGGCAGAAAATTGATTTCTCCTGTCACTCAGTTTAAGAATATTCACAGCATCCTCAATGATGATAGAGCTTTTGCACAGCAACATAAGTAATAATCGTTCTTGTCTGGGTTTGTCCATTTGAAGAAAAATAATTTAGCTTTAGATAATAACTGTCCTGCTGTTCCTGACTAGCAGTGTGATGGATCTGGATACAAAGCTCACAAAGTCCAGTTATTTTGACTATAATGAGTCTCATTAACATGCAGAGTATGAGAAACCTACCAAAATTCTCCTCTCTACTCTGCTTCTTATCAACACTTTTCTGCAAACTGAAATTCTTGTTCATTATATGCATTGCAAGGCTGGGTTGGCTGCAAGTTGATTTAAAGTTCTGGGACAGTGGCTGTCTCCAGTAACTCCTATGCAGCACTTGACAGGAAAGGGGGGAATGACTGTCTCAGAGAAAACTGTAGTGGCAAAGGTGGGCAAATGAGTTGGAAGTTTCAATTAAGATGGCTCGGTGTGTGTTGTGACCTTATGTGGTCAGTAGAAATGTTCCACTCCCATTCCGCTGCGTTTTTGGGAAAAGAAGAGAAAGATAATTTTATATGATTCTGATCAATGGAAGATTTGTCTACTACAATGATAAAGAACATGAAGAGAAAACCTAGCATCAGCTAAAATAGAAAATACTTGAGATAATATCCTTACTATGATGAAATTCAGAAAGGGTTAATATTATAAAGTACTACTATATATAATCTAAATATAGGGAGGAATTAAAAGAAAGGTTKTTACTTGACATCTCTTAAGCCTGCTGGTATTCCTGTTGTTATGAATAAAATTGGATTAATCTTTATCTTACGCTCAGATGTTCACTTTCAAGATACTACACAAATTACAGYATTTTGTTAAATACTTGCATTTCTACAATTAAAGAAGCAGTCCTGCCTGTGTAGATGGGAAAGGCAAACTTTTACTCCATAAATGCAACATTTCAAGGGAATACCTTTTTTAGGTTTATTTACTGGAGCTTTGATATGTTACACAGTGTGGTTAATTTATACAGTAGTTTTGAAAGAGATTTTGTTGGAAAATTCTTTCTTTGACAATTAACCCTCAGAGTAGCAGCTGGAAGGCTCTGACACTGAACTTGGATTTCCTATAGCTGTGGTGACAAGGAATGTAATTAAGGTATTGCAAACATAAGTGGAGGAGGCCTGTATGGGTGTGAAAAATTATGGTAGTGTCAGTGATTTGCCTGAAAATTAAGCAACAGTCCACCACTTCTGTGACTGAAAATACACATCCTTTCTTTCCGTTGCATTAACTACAACCACCCTTCAAACACGGTAAAATATCTTTTGTTATTAGCATATGTGGTCATTCTTCCAGAAGAACCTTCTAGAAAGTAATGTCTTCATGAAAGCTGAAGTTACTTTTTTGGCTTCATTTTACAGCAGCGTGTGATATGACAGGCTTAACAACTTTGATACCTTCTCTGAAAAAGAATTTTTGTTAAAATATAACATAGTTATTTGCCTAATCTAGCATTTTTTAATTTGTAAATCATTAAATGGCAATTTTAAGAGCAGTATTGTCCTCCAGTTCTTTTAACTACTTTTGTTTCCATTAACTCTAGTTTTGGCACACAAAATTCAAAAGATAAATTCTTGCATTGGTATGTGTAAAAGCTCTCCACAGAGCATATTTTCATATTTTACATGATTTACATATTGTGCACTTCCTTGTTTGCCTGTAGAAACAGCTACTATAATAAAAATCAGTTGCCTCTTCAATAGAAACCATGAACTTGTGGAAAATAAAACAGAATATTTTAGCAACTATGGTCTCCTGATTAGTCTTACCTAAGACTCAATTCAATTCCTTGACTATGATCTCTGGCACGGTGGATAGGAAGCATTCCATGATCCATGACTGCAGGCGTGTCCATGGTTGGTCAGTCAGGAAAGACATTTTGTCTGTTGAAGACTTCATGGTCTCCTTCATCTGCTGCTCCTAGAGTTCTTCTCTTAGACGTCCACAGGGATATAGTGTTTTATGAAATTTCACCTGGCAGTGAGCAGGAAAGGTTTGGTGAAATTTTGAGTTCCTTGTTTAGTGCCCACAGTTTGTTGAAGAGGATAAATCCAGCTTTGTTAGAAGGAGTAGCTACATTAACAGGGAAAAGAAAATCAGATTTTTTATTACCTCATCTCATTTGAGCAGAGGTAATACAGAGTACTTTTGTAACTTGTATATAATGATTTTGTGGTATTTTAGATGAAAATAATGGTTTACCATTAAGACATTATCCCTAGCTTTGAATGGTAACACCATTAGCCTGTTATTTCCTCATTTTCCTCGTATTTAAATATGACAAAGCACAATCAGAAGGAGGGAAATAAAGCTGGAGTATTTTCAATGAATACAATAATTAGGTTAAAAAATTTAGATTAAGTTAATTTATTCTTCCAAGTGTTCTTTGTACTTTATTCTGTTTGAGKAATGTGATTAAATATGCATCACTTTTTCTGACACTGAACTGAAATCAAAATAAGCCTTTATCAGTGTAATTATAGCAAGCTCATACGTAGGAGTTTGGAGGTGAACACTAAATCATGTTCTGTTGTTTAAAACATCCATAAAATAGCATATAATCTGTGTGGAAGACTAATCCTTCATTAATTATATTTGCTTCTGTTAGTAGATGCTTATTTTTAATCATTTATTATTAAGAAAATAACAAGGCAGTAATCTGTGGAAACTTGACAGGATTATTTGTCTCAAGAGCTGTCATCTCTTTTTAGTTCCTCTAACCATTAGGCAGTAAAGGCAGTGTTAAGTTTAAAAAATGGCTCGTTTTCAGTCTTTTTAGATTTTTAAAATATTTCCTTATTCTAAATAACTGTGGCTTACTGCTTAGATTAACCTTTTTTCTCCTTTCTCTGTGCTTAGTAAAAGACACCTGTCTGTGTATGACAAACCTGAAGCTTCCTGTGTATGTTCATACATCTGTTCTGAAAAATCAGCTTCACAGATGTATTGTCAGAGACAGTGATTTTTTGTTTTCAGAAATGCCCATTAGCTTTTGTAGATAGATTTCTTTTGACCCATTTTGGTTTGGTTTGGGTTTGTTTGGTTGGTTGGTTGGTTTTTTTTTTGGGAGGGGGTTGTTTTGTTTTGGGGTATTTTTGAGGAGCTCAGAGCCCGCTTGTGACAGGAGCTACCAACTTTCATTTCTGATTAGAGAGATGAACAGTTTTTGAAGAGCAAGGGCTACGACTGTCCAGAACTGATCTCCAAATTGAGAATACCCAAAATACAAGGTTTGCTGGTCGTTTGCCTTCGATGTGGTAGTTGTTTATGTACACTAAACATAAGTAAGTGCAAGCAGAGCAGTAAGAACTCACTTTCTGTACACTGTACAATCACATAATGGTTTGGTTTGGAAGGAACCTTTAAAGGTTATCTTGTGCAACACCCCCTACAATGAGCAGGGACATCTTCACTTAGATCAGCTCACTCAGAGCCCATCCAATCTGGCCTTGAATGTTTCCAGCAAAGGAGCATYGACCACCTCTCTGGACARCCTGTGCCAGTGTCTCACCAGCGTCACTGTAAAAATTCCTTCCTTATATGTAGTCTGAATTGACTCTCTCATTTGTCACCGTTTCTTCTTATAATCCCCCTTCAAGTATTGAAGGGCTGCAAATGTCCTGTTTRTTTCTGTTTCAATACTCATGCTCTTCTTAGTGTGCAAGCTTTACAAGTATTCCAGTTTCCTTTTCATATGCCATGTTAATGCCCATTGTAGATGTGTTTTTATTACGAACTTAATTGAAAAAAGGGCACAAAAATGGAAAATTTAAATCTGGCCTGTAAACAAATCACTAACAAAGTGGCTTATAAAAAGAGCATTAATGAAGTGCCTTATATCTGTCTTCACTCTAGGAACATATAATAAATTTTTTAGSTTTTTATGTKTTAAAGGAAATTAAAACCATCTCCTAATGCATGTAGCCAGTTGCATAAAATGATTATTTGAATACTTGTCTGCTTTTTACCATTTCCACRCTTCTGCCCTAAGGGTGTATTTTTTTTTCTTTTTTCCTAAACAAAGTGTTCAGTTCTGTTACATCTTCTTTCTGTGAAAATACACTTTTTTTTTCTTTTTTTGCCTTCTGAGGATGAATTTTTTGTGTGTTTTGGTAATGGATTTTATCTTCTGGAGACATATGATGTCTTCTGAGAGTTTAAAGCCCTGAATATTTCSATATATTCTGTAATATAAATTATAATTTGACTGTTTCCAGATATACTGAAGATGTTTAGAAAAATATTGAAATTCAAGCTTCACTCATAAAAAAGTTATTTAGCTACCATATGCTAATACTGGTACTAAGAACAGCATTTTTATCAGTCATATGTACAGTATCTTTTGAGAAAAAGACCAGTGTTAACAGCCTTCTACTGTTTCARATTTTAGGAGTGCAATATAATAATTTAAAATGAGTATGCTAAATTTTCATCATGCAACAAGTTATCTTCCATCTGTTCTGAATAGAGTTATATTGATTTTTAATCCAGTGTTGTCTACTGGAGTGCTGGCCATTTACTAAGATAAAAATAGGAAAGATCAAAATTCTGAATATAGGAAGACATTAAAGGTTATAAAGATTTAGGTCTCTATTCCGTATGGCACTGTCCAGGAAATATATTTATCTTTTTGATGTAATAAATGACAAAACTGTAAGTATTCTCTAAGTCTTGACAAAAAATATTCTGGAATATCGTGGTTATTTTTGCACATTACTATCAGCTGTGTAGTATTTTGGCTTYAGATAGAACACTCAAAGTAGTCTGGGCATATGTTTGTTATTGCTAAGAGCAGATCTTGRAAGAGGCTGACATTTTTAGTATCAGAAGAGCTTTGATATGGTGATGACCTATGGAGAAAATACCCTTTTCCCTGGGTTTTTCAAACCATCTGCAGTCAGATAACTTGGTAACTATTTGTCTTTTTTTCTCTCTCTTGAATGCAGCTTTGACAAAGTAAGCCAGGCAAAGCTGTTGTTTTTCCAGTTCATCCAGGCATCACTGCTGCTCAAGTGGTTTCCGTGGAGAGACACTTTGTGTTGCTGCTCAAGTGGTTTCTGTGGGGAGACAAAGGGCAAAATCTGTCCCTCTCTCAGCACTGAGTCTGTTTAATGGAAAACCTTAGCTGAAAATGTCACCTTCATTGAGTTAGGAGCAAAGCTTGCTTTCCTACCAGAGTGGCTTTGRGTTGTATGTTTGTTTCTTTTTTCACCCAATTTTTACAACCTTTTAACCTCCAAAAGAAAACTGCATTTTAACTGAAACATCTTGGGATGGGAGTGGTGGACATTTTTCTGTTCCACAYGTGCACAGAGGCTGCTGTTCCATGGTGGCTTGATCCCAGAGAAATCAGCAGATAGGATACTACTGACTCAGATTACAGTTGAGCTAATTTAAGCCAACAGAGATGCTRCAACAGGATTTGGACAGAAAGGATGGTGACATTTATTTATAACTTTAAGTCTGTTTAGTTCATATTGATCTTTGAGGTAGTGAGATTACAAGTGAATATTCTGCGGACCTAATTCATCTGTTAAAAGCACTAAACTTTAACTATGCTTTTCCTTTCAAGTTTCATTTAAGAGTTCTAGTATTTTTTCCCACTCTTGTTGCTTTTTGTATTGCTCTGACATAAAAATAAAGCTGCTAGTTAAGAAGCGAAAATTGAACATTCTTATAATTATTGAACAATTCATATAAATACTACAAGTGCAAAAAATGAGATACACTATTAGGGACCATTTTAATTGTAACTTTGTCTTCCCTTAATAGTGGAAATGGTGACTCAACTACAACAGAGAAAGATCCACTCGGAGTCCTTGAAGGTATAATTTCTGCAGTGCATGCAAGCGTTGAAAAAGGGTAAGAGCTTCCTGTATGGATTCTTTGGGTAAGACTTTGAAAGATGCTTCTCATGAAATCTTTGAAGGTACAATACTGAATATGGATGATTTTTCTTCATGGATAAATGTAATGGGTTTGCACTTAATTTTCTAAGACACTATTCTGGAACGGGCTATCATTTTTCATATTAGAAGTCTGAGCCCTGACAGAAGCCTTGACTGGATCATTTGGAAGAAAGCACTGAACCTAAAATTTAGATAACTGTGTATTATAGTGAAATGAGAAAATGGTTTTTCAGCTGTGACTACTGCAGATTGTATATCTGCCAGGAGCATGTCACTGCTTTTGTTTTAATTTAGTTGATAAATTGCAAATTATAATGATTCACTTTCAGATATCCTAATTTGGATATCTAAGTTTGTCTATATTTGTAAAGTATAGTGCAGAAATAATTTCCCAAATGCTGTATGATGCTTCACCACATTTTTTCTCCTCTTTTGGGAATGTCCTTATTTCAGATCACATAATGGCCTGTATGTCTCACTGATATTTTCCATTTCACTTCCTGTAAAGAAAAGGAAGAAACAAAAAAAATATTTTTTTCCCCCAGATGTACAAATGAAGAATTCATCTATAATAATGATAAGATTCCATACTTCTGGTAGCCACACAAAAACAGTTACACTATATTTTTGAGGCTTCTGCAATGAAATTAAATGAGTTGAATGTTGGATACTGAAGTAGACTGAATTGATGTAAAGATTTGCAATAAATATAATTTGCAGTATTCTGAGTTATAAAGGACAAGTCAGTACTATTTTATTTGGAGATACACTTTCTGGAGTCTTTTATTTGTATACTTCATCAACATTTAACTGCTGAAACAGTAGGCTGGAGTGAAAGTAATTATGATTGCAAGAGATTGTTTATATTCCTTTAAATATTTATTTATTAACTTAAAACTCAGCTACTCAATTTATGAAACAGAAATATTTTCCTMAGGAAAACATATGTAAGCCTCAAGTGCAAGCTCTACAAACTTTTGAAATATTCCAGCAAGTCCCTTTAATTCCCAGACTTTTAATTTACAGTTTGAATGCCTCTTGTTCAGCAAAGGTATGTCTAATTCAGCTGGAGTTCTGTGCTAAYAGCAGCATTCAGACAATATTAAGCCTAAGTAAAATTGAAATCCTTGTAATATGAAAACTTCACATGTCAATGTTTATTATTTCATAGATGCAGGACAGGTTAACTTGGTATTTTCTGTCTCATATTACTTTCTCGACTGTCTTGTTAAGATAAATAAGGGACCATTAGTTACAAATCACACTCCACCAGGAGCCTCTTGCTCGGCTTCTTTTTTTAAGAAAAAAGAAAAAAGTTTGAGTTTGAAACATTACTGAAAGTTAAAACAGCATTTACTAATTTGGTATCTGTTAGTTTTTAGCCTCCAAGGGACAGCACAGATTATTCTGTTGCCAGCTGTGAACTGCTTGGTCAGTTCGTGGTGATCTGTGAACTGTGAATGCTTCCACACAGTTAGAATGTATTTGATAGAATTCACTTTCAGAATCAAATTATATACTTAAGAGTTTTCCTAACAAAGTCGGACCCTGAAACTTAGGGGTTTTAACGCCTCTCTTWTTTTCTTTCTAAGGATTTTGGACTTATTACAATCATTATCATGCTAAGAACTTAGAATGATCCAGCTGGCTAGAGATGGTACAGAAAAAAAAGTAGGGCTAGAGCTGTGAATGGGAGAAAATAATTTGTGTGTGGGGAATGGAAAGAAAGGGCTTTTAAAGGAAGAAAAAGAGTGCAGGGTGACAGTATGAAGAAGGATTCAAAGATGAGTGTCATACTAAAAATGCAAGCATTCAAGCTGGTTTTCCATAAAGTCAGATGGTGTGGTAGTACAGGCATCRGTCAGACCTAGAYGCCGTGAAAAGGSTTGGACTTCCAGATGCTGAAACCCRGCACCACTGTATGGTACCAGGGTAGTTTATGGGAGAATATGTAARTCTACAGATGGATTCCTAAGGTATTACATGGTTGTTTGAAGTCCAGAAAAAGTTCTTATGYCACACAGCTTTGAGCTCCTGATTTACAAGGGCTGATTTTCCTGCAGCCTCACAGAGGTCAGAGCTTCCATTTCCTGGTGTTAGGTATTTCATACATCCTGAATGTGCTTGTTAAGTTTTAAAAAGGCATGTAGTATTTTCATTAGGATTATTACCTGAGGCTGTTTAACACAGTATTTTTTAATTACAGGGAGAAAACAGTTTCTTCAGATGACCTTCTGGAGTGGTTGAGACCTTTCTGTGGTGATGACTCCCTGCCAGTGAAGCCTCGCATCAGGGTATTGCAAATTCTGGAGCAAGCCTTCCATCTCAGTGATGAGGATAGCAAGCTGCTTGTGTACTTCAGGACACAGGCTGTTCTCAGAGCCTGCTGGCCTGAAACAAAGGTATTAATACTGATTGCTGCAAATTACAGCATTAAACTGTTTTGTGTGTGAGGATTGCATAATGAATCACTGGTCTGCAGTATATAGTTGTGATGCATCCTGTTGTCTGGAAACTAATCCTACTTTCCTTTTTAAATCAAGTTTCTGATACATTCTGATTCTTTGAAAAACAGAGTTACATAAAAGTAAAGGACTTCTCTAATTTTTGTTTAGGATCAGGAGTACATGATACTGAACTTGATGGAAGGCTAATGATTTTCCTCCATGTTAAACATTGACTTTGACATTTTTGTACCTTTCTTTTCTGACCATTTTTTTCTGTCAGTTTTATCTTCCCTCTTTATCTTCCACTTGGTGTCACATATTACTCAGAATTATAATGATAATTACTGGCCACTGGCCAGACTCTTTTTGTCTTGAGCCTTTAAATTTTATTGTATGAATGTGTAGCAGTCTTGAAATCATGTGAAATACCTCTTGCTGCGTGTAGAATTGTTCAGAAGCAGAGTTACTTTTTGTTCATTTTCTAAGTGCCTCTCCCTATGCCAAGACCTTACAGAACAAAAATAGGATATTTCTAATAGTTCCCAAAAAATCTATGAACAAACCCACTTTATATTCATATAAAACAAAAGCAATATCTCAGTTTTGACTTCCTGTGCTAAATTCATCCAAGGGAACAATCCTAATAAAAATCTTAAAAGGAAAAGAAAGTACTTATCTCTTGATTTCTTTGGAAATTACTTTTTCTCTTGTATTTACAGTAATGCCAGCATTTAACTCCTCAACTACTATGCAGGTGTCTGAGATTGGATTCATCATTTCAATCCTTTGTCAGTATTTGTGTTGCCTGTGACCTGCTTTCCAATTCAAAATCATTTCCAATTATAAAACATTCAACTAGAGTATGTCTTAAGAAAACAAGATACAGGCAGATAATAGCTTTCAGCAATGTTTGTAGAAGGCAGAAAAAGAACCTGTATTTGACAGAAGCCTTATGAGACTCATTACACTTGTGATTTTATCTTAAATATTTATCAAAATTTTATTTTCTCCCATAATCTTGTAAGTCAGGATGTATAACTTTGCAAAAAGAAACACTCATCCATTTGGTTACAAAACCTAATTTTAAGACTTAATTGAATGCATTTCATGTGCTGCTGGCTCATGTGTAGCTCACTGCCCACCAGAACCGCCAGGGCTCCCTCAGTAGGGCTGAGACAGCCACAGCTGTTCTGTCCCCACCTGTGCTGTTCCAGGTGCAGGACAGCTGTTAAACCTTRTGCAAATTTTGCTGCCTCAGTCTTCCAGCCTGTTCAGGCCTCTCCATATAATCAGTTACTTTCAGCTTCCTGAAGGGATTTTTAGAATACTCCTAKTTTCAAGCAGGAAAAGCTGGTTTTCTTTTTGTGAGGGAAGAAGTTTGTACTGTCTGAGCAACAGTTCATCTGCTCATCACAGAGTTGCTGATCACTTCAGTGCTTCACACTTTTTCTGATGAGTAAGCAAGTAGTACAAGAAGACATGTAATAAAGCTTGAAAAATGCACTAGATAAGCTCAAACCTTTCAGAGATAACTGTATGAAAATATGTACACAACACCGTAATACTRATTTCTCTGTATATACTATTTATTGTTTAGCTAAGTGTAGAAATAGCTTTCATGCTTAATAGTGAAAGCAGTGCTTAAATGTATATACATAAAAATCATTGGTTATGCACCCCAGTTTCTGCTACARAGTGCAATTATAAGAATCCTACTGGAATATATTAAAAGTTATTCTCATTTTCATGTCAGCTCAAGCTCAGTGTGGTTGATAAGAACCCTTTCTTTTCTTCAAATATTTTTGCTAGGTAACTAATGTATTATTTAGACAGAACAGTCATGTTGGCTTTTCCACCTGTCAGTGAAATTCAAAGTTTTTCACAAATGTCCAAGAAAATAAATAAGTGGTCTTAGATGTATGTATTTTGGATTTTTTCCTCTTTTAGTCAGCTGATGTCAAATGCTGGTCTACAAACTGATASAAGAAAAGCAAGTGATGGCCTTGTTTGAGGTCCTACTAAGTTTGCATATTTTGTGAACTAACAAACAAGGAAAATATAATCATAAAATAACAGATTGAAACCTATAAGTTTCCCAGTCCTTTAGGTAGGTTAGTGGAACAAGAACACTGTAGAAGTCAGTGCTTACCTGGTTGCTGAAAAGAGAAGAATGATTTCTATATGAGCTTTGGCAGAGCATTATGGTTAAGACACGATTTTCTCGTGCAAGTTCACACTTCGGGTATGGAGACCTTTAAAAGCAACCCTGTTTATACAGGAGGGRGTATTGAAGGACAACTTTAGAGTTTAATCAGGTTGCTGAGTAATCCTGGAAGAAGAAGTAGACAGGAGGAATCTCATCTTTCCAACTATGTCAGTCTTGCCTGCCTTGTCCGTAGGCATCACTTTCTCTAGTATCACTACACCTTTATCAATGTGGTCATCCTTTCTCATCCAGCAAAATAATTTAAAAAAACCAATCACATCTTAAGTAAGTGGGGAGGGAAGCGGCTGTGGATTGAATGCTGGTTTTAGATTTTACAGGAATGTRTTTAAAGGTTGTTGATTTTCAGGGCTTTTTAATGAACTTTAGATTGCAAATAGGTCAAAAATGCTTTCRTTATCTTGCTTCCAGATTGTTGTATTATTACTTGTGTGGCATTTCTTACATGCTTTTGGGAGATCCCTCTTCTCCTATACCAATCCTTGGCACAAAAAGGGACAGCAGATATTATAAAGTATGAATGTGGATTTCTATTTAATAAAGATAATTTTAATGATATTGCAATGTTCGATTACCAGAAAATGTGTGAAAGCCACCCTCAGTGTGCCCACTAATCCTCTTAGACAGGCTTTGCATACATCAAGGAGGGACTTAATATTTAATTATGCTCTAGGTGCTGTAAGTAGTGGTCCCACAAATCAATGTGCTGGGAAACAGGCCAGCTCCTACAAAATTAAAAATGTACTTTATGGAAGCAGCTACCTATCAAACATTCAGAAACACAGTGATTTCCAGTTCTCTAATGATTAGTTAACAAAATTAAAAATTCAGGGGTCCTCATTTTTCAAAGGCTTGAGAGTCTTTAATTCACATTCCAGTAGCATCCCACGCTATGGAGGAGGAGGAGGCATGCCTTGTTTTAATCCCCTTGATGAATTTTATCTGAGCTCTTCAGGTTCTGTAATTTTCTAGTTAACTGGTGCATGAAAAATATGGGTCAAAATACTGACTTTTTCTATATTAAAAAAATGTTGGAGGGGGAAGAAAGACATCATTTAGAATGTTGGTGTCAAAATTTATCTTATTCATCTAAGRTGGGAAATCCATTTCTTTTCAAATCAGATAAAAATATAGTCTGTAATGACTCAGTAGTGTCTAACAAGCCTGAAGTGTCAGCTAACAGACTGTGTGTGTGTGTGTAGTTAGCTGTTCATCTCATTTCAGTGACCAGTTAAAAGGCATAGATTACAGAAATGACTTGGGGTTTGCCTCAGGAAGTTACAGAGGCACTAAAAAGCTTCTGGAAGTACACCAAGGCTTACTTTCATATACAAAGTTATTCATTGTGAAGCTTCTACAAGACACACCTTTTCTTAAAAGGATTTTTTCATTATTATGCAAATGCAAAATGTAATTACTACTTGCATGCCACTTAAATACAAATAGCTTTGTCATTTAGAGAAGGTAATCTCATTTAGCCTTCTCCCTCATATTGTTATATTATAGTTTTTTCATGATCTTGGGGTATAGAGAGCTGCTGAGGGCTAAATGCTTTTGAAAATTGGAAGGAATGTCTATTAAGGATTGAAAAGTAGAACTTTGGGTGCTTCTCTTATTTATTTTTTTTCTAAAGTTTAGCTTTGAAATATTGACAGGTTAATTGGTGTTGTGTGTGTGGGATGTGCACAAAACATTTTCCTTCCTTCCTGCCTGTGTGGCAGTTGATGTATGGCATATGCAAACTTGTGTCTCAGCAACCTTAGTAATGTCTGCATTGACTTTCCAAGAGTTTGGGGTGACTGTCAAGACTCCATTGCTGCTTTGTTCATMTTTTAACCCTGCTAATGAAAAATGTGCAATGAAAAATGGCGTTTCTTCATACTAGTTCCTTGAGAATGGTCTCAATGGGTATATCAATGTCCAGTGATTTTCAGCTTTTTCCCATTTCCTCTTCTCATGTCAGAGATTTAAACAYGAGAAGCCCATTTTGTTGAAACCACTTATCAGGTAACAATGGAAGGTGTATTTAGTTTGATCTGGCAAAACACAAAGGAGGGAGCTGTATCTGTTTTATCCTCAGCCATCTTTTATTCGTRAAAAATGCTTAATTAGAAGAAAGATTTATGTTCCTAAAAACTCTGAGTAAATTTGTTATGATGTTGTTTATAATTCTAGAGACATTGTTTCTCTGCTGGTAATGCATAAAAATTAAGCGTAAGAAATTTAATTTAAGTTTTAATTAATATTTTAAAACACTAATTTCCATTCCTTGAAGATGCAATTTATCCATATGAAAACATGTGATTTTTTTTTTCAGGGAACATAAATTGTAGCGTGTATGATTAATTAAACACTTTTAGATGCAAATTAAATATTTTCCATTAACTACACAAGTATAGCAGATAAGACAAAGTGTAGAGAAAAGCAGCAGTGTGAGTGCACACAGGTTTTGAATTGAGCCCTAGGCACTGCAATGCTCTGTGACCAGTTGTAGTTGCTTCAAAGGAAGATAAGAATGCTCTGGAGTGGATGGATGAGGGATCATTCACTTTCTCTCATAGGTCTTTTGTAATGACGATTTTAAGTGCAGAATGGTTGAAACAGTGTATAATCAGTTTTGATCCCAGAAAAATTAAGAGCTTATTAGCAATATAATCAGACTTCTGTTATTATGTTTCAAAGAAATCAGTGGATAAACTGTGATTCAACCTTGGGTATCCCCTGCTAAATTTTCAGCCTTACGACACACCATGCATCACAGAGCACAAAACATGCTGAAACTTTGTGAAGGAGGGATGCCATCCAGAGGGACCTGGACAAGCTCAAAAAGTGGGCCCATGGGAATCTCATGAGTTTTACAAGATCAAGTGCTGGTGCTGCACCTGGACTRGGGAAAGCCCTGGTGTCAGTTCAGGCTGGGGGATGAACAAACAGATCACAGCAGCCTGGCTGAGATGGACTTGGGGGTGCTGTGGGTGAGAGGCTGGACATGACCCAGCYATGTGCCCCTGCAGCCCAGAAAGCCAAATGTGTCCTGYGCTGCATCCAAGGTAGTGTGGGCAGTAGGTGAGAGAGGGGATTCTGCCCCTCTGCTCTGCTCTGGTGAGAYCCCACCTGCAGTGCTGCATCCAGCTCTGGGGTCTCTGTGAGCAGAAGGCTGTTGATCTATTGGAGTGCATCCAGAGCAGGCCAACAAGATGATTTGAGGGAGCACCTCTCTTGTGAGGAAAGGCTGAGAGAGTGCGGATTGTTCAGCCTAGAAAAGAAAATGCTTTGGSATGACCTAAATATGGCCTTCCAGCACCTGGAAGGAGCCACCAAAATAGGTGGAGAAGGACAAGAGCCTGAAGTSACAGGACAAGGAGGAATGGCTTCAGACTGGAAGAGAGTAGGTTTAAACTAAGTGGTAGAAAAAAAATCTTTACTTTGAAGGTGGGAGGTGCTGGAACAGGTTGTCCATAGAAGTTGTGGATGCCTCATTCCTGGGAGTATTTTAAGGTCAGCTTGTAGGGGCTTTGAGCAACCTGGTCTAGTGGAAGATGTCCCTGCCCATGGCAGGGGTGTTGGAACTGGATGCCTTCTAAGGTCCTTTCAACCCAAAGCATTCTGTGATTCTGTGACAAACTTTTTATGTGATTTGTTAAGTTCTGTGGTTTTTTAGGATATTAAAAACCATAAAAGCAAATCCTTATTCACTATACTTTTTCCSTTATTCTGTTGTTTACTCTCAGTAACCAATTCCAGTCACACCACCTCCTCCACAGCTTTTTCTCTCCATAAGTATTCTCTCCTCTATCTCAGAGCCCACTGTGATATGTAGTACACCTCCTGAGAAGGGTAATTGGAGAAGTGAATATGCTGTCCTTGTGGAAATTAAGACTCCATGGTTATGCATCCCAGCACCTTGATTGCTCTCGACTTCATCTGTACATCAACCAGAGGTCTCTGGATTTCATTCAGCGAGGCTCASCTTACTGTTTTGACTTGATTAGACTAATTTAGCATATTTTAAAATGCAGTAGTGTTACCATTGTTACATTTTATTTGCCATCATGGAGTCGTTTACTTACCTTTTTTTTTTTAAGTCTTTCGGAGGTTTCTTTTGACATAAACTAGCCTTGACAATAATTTGTCTGCGTTTTTGTCTGTTCCATGCTTGCAGTCTCCCCAAAACATAGTTTATGTAAACAAGGAAGCAGCCATAAACCCATAAGAAATTCTACTTTTTACCATTACTATTTGGTTATAAACTGCTTTTTTTTGTTTACATTTTTTGGGTTTTGTTCCTCGTAGTAGATTATGCTCTTCAGTGTTCTAATCAGGAATGTGTTTCTAAGCCCTTTGAAAATATAAGTAAATTGTAAAACTGGTTTTCTTTAGGCACTATTAGTGTTAGTGTTAGCATCTTAAATGAGTGTGTTTTCATTAATAACTGTGACAGTAGATGCTGTCCCTTTTTTCCAAACAGTTTTCTTATTCCATCAGCCATTATGCAGGTTGACAATTCTTATTTAGAGATCTGCAAAATCTGTATCATCTGAGGGACCTCATTCAGGTATTCTTAAAATAGTTCTTAGTTTATGAAATTTGTGGTATTTCATGTTGATTGAGAGAGTGAGGGGCTCTTTTTCCACATTGCTGCTATTGTTACTCAGGGACCCAGCTATCATAAGACTGTGTGACTGCATCAGCTACACCAAATCAAAAAGAAAACCATCAACTGCAGTGCTTCTGTAATGCCATTTGGTATGACAGGTGCTGCCTGCCCTATTCAGATTATTTTTATGGCTGCAACAGAGCTACTCACTTATTTTAGTTTTTACAGCTTAAATAATTTTGTGATAACCATCCACCTGGTATTTTATTTGCTCCTGCCTAGATCATAACAACAATGAAGGAATTTTTCTTTTTTTTTTAACTGGAAAGAGTAATACTGAAATAATTGGAGTTGACATCAACAATYGTCTGTTCTGTAAGACAGTGTCTTAGTTTAGTTGGAGGTTGGAGTCTTTCTTTTTAGAAATATATCTTTGACTTTTCTAGTCCTGCCTATTTGCAGGAAGATGTTTTGGAAGTAGTAATTTTGAAAACATTTCACTTACACGTAAACAATTTTTAAAAGAATTTTTCTTTATTAGCAAGAATTGCAGACTTTGGTTATCAAGACAGCAGTTATGCATAGGGGTGAATACTGTGAGCTTGTGGATGCACTGCTGCTTGATGGTAGTGATGATTAGAAGGGAAAATTAAAAACCACTTGTGTATGGTATGAAGGAAATGGCTGATGCTGAGTTAACAGCTTAAAAGACATATTTAAAGATGAAAATCTTGTCATTTCTGGACTGTATCTTCTAATGCTGTTGTCTGGTCTGTTAGAGTATTTATATAATATATAAATTCTGAATTACAAAACAATGATTAGKAGTTGGTGCATACAGAGAAGATAACATGTCTGTGAGTCCCTCATGTTGCACAGGTGTTAGTTTTAACTATACATGCATCCAAATTTTTACATATTAACACACACCTAGTCAATATACAATTTAAATAATGTATGTTAGTCCTGTCTCTTTCAGTTCCATCTAGCTAGCTATAGAAGTCTTTCAAATGCATCTTTTTTTTTCATTATTTGCCGTTATTCTGCCTACCAATATCTATGTACAGTCCTCAGAGGTTTTCTTTGTACTTGCAGATTAGGACATAATCTCCTGCAGAATACAAATGAATGGATTTTGTTTTCTCCACGAGTTATTCATTTTTATGCATTAGGCAACACATTTGTGTTTATTGAATCTATATGCATTTCTTAGTGAGCTGCATATGAAGCAGATAAGGAATTAAACAATATATAAATCACTTAAGAAGAAAAAAGTTCTTGAGTATTTCTGTAAGAACTCAACATGTGGCTGAGCCTTAGTTTGATTCATCACCAGTAGGCTTCTTGTTTTGTTTTTTTAGCTTGAATCTCATAACTTGCATATCCTGTACACTGGCTTTAATTTGAGCAGGATTTTACCTGTTCTATTATGTGCATCTCTTTAGTTTCTGCATGCAGCAAGCTTGCGTATGTGCTCAGAATTCAATAATGGTTTTAATACGTGAAGCCCAGCTCTCAGGAAASTGCAAGAATGCCTGACTTCAGAGTTATATCCTCTGGGATATAAGGCACGAGTTGTGAACAGTGAKTTTGTTCATGCAAAACTCTTGACTTCAGTTTTAATTTTGAATTGATTGCTCTAAGATTGTAGTTTTGATAGCAGACACTTCTTCTGGTCTGTCAGACATTGTTTATGGCTTTCCGTCTAGGTCAGAGCAGCCGCTGGTCAATGAGTCCAGTTCCTGGCCCTGCACAGGACACCCCAGGAGTCACAGGTCACACACCCTGCGCCTGAGAGCGCTGTCCAAACACTTCC
>JACDOX010000019.1:4277605-4347659 GCA_014549065.1 Cardinalis cardinalis
ATCCAGCCTAAACCTCCCTGACACAGTCCTTGGAATGTGGTTGGGGATTTTTGTATTTTTTTGTTGGTTTTGTTGTTTTTAAGTAACTATCCCTTAATAAAACTTGCTTTGCATTAACTGGGAAAACTCCRTAAGTATAGCCTCACAAAAGATGCTTTCAAGCAAGGGAGTTTAATCTGCAGCAAACTGGATCATGTTTTAGCTGTTCTGTTTTTTCATTAAAAAAGAGCTAAATCCTGTTATTATACAGGAGCATTTTGTGAGGCCAATGAAACTGTGTTTTAAAAATTGCCATCTCTCAGCTGTGACTTACTACCACATAAACTTTCATTTACCAAAATGGGTTGAAGGTAGAATTATCAAAATGTGAACTAGGGTAGATAGAGAAAGCAAGATCAAAACAGCCTATTTAAAGCTGGCAGGCTCCTTTGCCCTTGACTTTCTCCATCCTGTGTATCCTTGCCCATATGCTGGTGGACCAGTGGCTGAATGATATCATGGTTTGTTTTTCCAAGCCTGTTATTAGTCTCCCTAGCCTGACCCTGTTGTATCCTGGAGGATTTTCCCCTCAATCACAATTTACAAGATGTTAAATGTGGATTTTTTAAAAAGAAATCCTAGTTTAGAAATAATGGGATGCTGGTGTATGTTGCAGGGTATAGCACTTTTGGTTTTGCCTTGAAAAAGGATTTATTGTTGCTCTAGGATGTGAAAATCTTGAATAAGATGTTTAATATGTGCTTGCGGTTTTGCATTGTTTCACAAGTATATAATGTGCGTAACATCAAAGCTGCTAGGATTTCTAACATCTTGAAACAGTTTGAAGATGATGAAATAAATWATAGCCTTTAAAAGCTCCTAATCTTACATGTGCAGAGTCAGTAACTATGCAATTTCATGAAGAGTTGTGTAGTGTTGCAGGTTGTGTTTGTTTTTTGGGGGTTTTTTGACTGATTTTTGACATTTGTGTTCATATGAGGAATAATTGACTTTAAATTTTTTATTTAACTTGTAATTTTATATGTCCTTTTTAAAAAGCTTCTAACATTGCAGCCTTGTACTGGAGGTAGGTTTCAGTAACTTCTATTTGTGCAGACTTTCAGTAGCTCTACAGATACCAGCAGAGCAGGGAATGACAGATTATAGCCTGATATGCAAAGTGGAAGGACTACTTTCTTCACTGACCAAACCCTGCTGGGCCTGTTGTATAGGAAGGACAGTATTTTCTTTGCTGATTTAGTTAATTAGATTGTGAACTTTTTGGAGCAAGGCTGTTGAATTTTTGAGCCATGAACAGCACATCAAGATGGCAGTTACAGGAATGYAGTCAAATTGCTACCAATCCTTTTAGTTGTTCTTTATTAACCACGTTAAGCCCTGTCTAATGAGTGGAAGGAATTTTAGCATCAATGTTCCGTATCTCAAATCTGAATAAAATCTTTGATGTCACATCTGCCTGCTACTTTGAGATGCAGCACAGATAAATTTTCTATCACTACATCTTGGGCAGGGAGGGTGGGGMCATATGTAAAAGCAGCATTTTACAAGGAAGTTCTGAGAAATTGCAGAACAATTATCTATTGTAGCAATAAGGGACCAGTCAAATGCCTGCTTAATGCTTCTATTTTCAATGCCATTTTAATTCAAATTTATGCTGCAGTGTTGAACATGAACATATTTTGAAATACTTACATTTACCATCTGGTAGATGTAAYAAAATTAATTTTATAATCATGTAARACAGTAAGCTTTTGGTTGCATTCCTTGATAATGGCAAATTTTTCTGCCTTGAGGACAGGGAGTTGCTTTTAAGCATGGATATAGCTTTTCTCAATAAACAAGCAATTATAGTGAAAATATTTTTCTGATTTCATTTATAAACATCCTTATAATTTATCTCCTTTGTAGTCAGCAAAATCTGTTGATGAAAGCTGTGGCTCTGCCACACTGAYAGTGTAAAAATTGAATTTGCAGAAKAGATACCAATGGGCAGARGAAGGTCAGAGTCTGTYTGCATTAGTTTTCCTGCTCMCCATTCTCATACAAAAATAGCATTTTTCTGTTACGTCAGAGGATGGAGAGAGTTGAATTGACTGGGTCTTTTTATTGGCATTTCCATTTTTTTCAAACAAAAGGCACTCTTATCAACCAAGTCAGTCRGCACCAGATTGTCAAATTAAATAGCTTTAGCAATAAAGCATTTACAAGTCTATCAGATGTGTCTGTCCTGTTGGATCAGGAGACCAGGATTACATTAGTGTATAACTTAAGAACACAGTTCAGATACAGCAACATTCCAAAGTTGCTGTAAATACTGGTTTTAACTTTGATTTCAGGAGTGAGATAATGTGCCAAACTGAACCACTGATTATGCAGTGTTTTAGTTTGGTACATTATCTCACTTCCCTGCCATGCGAAAGGCTTTTTCTTTATCAGTCATGTGTGATTTCCACAGTTTTATTAAACTTCATCATTCTTAAGTGCATCATGTTACAGTTTTCGTAAAACTTTAAGTTTCCAGAAGCTATGTAACTAACTTGTGAGGCAACTTTTCATATTTGGACTCCTTCATCCATACCACAGGTGATGAGTATGAATCAAATAACAAATCTGTAGAATAACATTATGAGTCAAAACTKAGTGCATTGAAAGTCGATAAACTGAGTGCCTTCAACATTTTGGGCATCTAATAGGATCTAATCTGTGAGGAAAGAGTCGTGTAAGATTTAAGGTAAGTCYGAAAGATTTGATCGTAAGGCAGAAAAGTTGGATTTATTTGAAGAGAAATTTTAAGTGCACAGAGTTTTTAATTCAGCACTGAGTCTCTTGTAGGCTATGACAAGCTCATGCTGTTTGTGTAGCCAGTATTTTGCTTTGTGAATTTCCTGTATGATTTTTTGAARGAACCATTAACATATGCAGATGTTTGTATATTCTTGATTCCGAACATACGTAGTCCCTCAGTAATGAAATTGTGTGTTTTAACAGTTTARCATAAGGTTTGGCTTTACTTAATTTGTATTTTGTTTTATAATCCATCATGAGGATAATTTCTACAATTAATTCCCCTAATTGACTTTCCCATTGTGGTAAATATTTGTGCAGCCTTTTAATGAGAAACATGATGCCAGCTGTGTTCTACTGCCAAAGAGACTGCCTGAAACTGAGGACAATCAAGTCAGAATTGAGCAAATCTGTTGTTAAAACTGAAAACCGTGCTTTCCTTTTCCTTGCTTTTGTTTTTTTGTGGTTTGTTTGATTTTTTTATTCCACTTGTTTTTCATATTTCTTTGGGGTCTTCTGAAGTTCATGCCTAGCTGTGGGCCTCAGTATTCTGTTTATTGACAGGTTCTTTACAGGCACTTGTGTTAAGAGGGCTCCAAGCAGTTCATGGTGGGTTATCTTGGCATGATTAACCTCAGAGTGGTTTAGAAAGATGTTTTTGGGTTTTGTTTTTTWAAAAAAAAGAAGGGGGAGCAGAGTGGTGTTGTCCCAATACCCTGTTTACAACATTCGGAGTAATCTGAATAGATCATCCAAAATTGCTTCAAAGAGAGTGTTCAATTAAAAGTGGATTTTTTAAAATCTGTTTTTACAAAAAAACAAGAGGCTTGAGTAACCACAGCAACTCATCTCAGCTAGCTTTCACTTAGTGAAGGTGAAATTTCTACTTTTTTACAYAGAGCATGCTCTGTTTCTGCTGCGGGAGGTGTCTGCTTCCTCACTGTAATCTCCCTCAGACTCAGAAAGCAAAGACAGTAATACAGAGCAAAATTTAAGTTCTCTCTGTGTGTTTTATATAGATCAATCCGTCTGTCTAGATGTATGTATGTATATATATACAGACACACAATAAATATAAATTAAAACCTCATTCCTATGTTCTTTTTCAAGGTATTGCTTCCTTCTAGCAAGGAACTGTCACTGAAATCTCTCTTGTTTCACGTTAAAGGGAAGTGACATGCATCTAAAATGTCATATAAAGAGTGAATTTTCTCTAGTCTTCTTAAAAAACACAAATCATTAACACCATAGAAAGTTCACTTAATTTTTATTACTCTTATTGAGAAACATAGGTGACTTGAAAAAATGCTGTTGTAGAGAGAAGTGTTGCAGAAATGCTCTCTTATTTGAGAATAGAAAGGTAATTCTTCTGATTGACTTCAATTGAATTAGCATGTGTTCTGTCATGAGCAATCATGTTGCAATGATCCAGCTGTCCAAAACATAAGATTATGGTGCTAGATGAATTAAGCTCATAAAAAAATGTAAAGATGCATTATTAGGCAGAATTTCTGGAATTCAGTTCAYGTTGTGTAGGATGTCTGATCTGCTCTTTGCTACTAGTAGGGACTTTCTCTGATAGCTTTTCTCATGTATTCATACTGTCTTTGCCATTTATTGCCATTTTTATGATTATCATTAGAAAGATCTTAAAATTTAGTCTGTGTTTTGAAGTAATGTGCTGTTTGTGAAGATATAGTAAAATGTACTCAGTGGGCCATCCAGAATGGTATGTACTTGGTTTCAGTATATAAAGAGCTAGTTTTCTGAGAAAGAGGTTTGGGGATGGGTAAGCAGTRTGAGAGCTTCTGTTTTCTAGGTAGTACTTAGCTTGCTAAGATGGTAAATTTTTTGGAACTTTAGAGGTTAACGTCTTCTGTCTCTTTTTTCCTTTCTTGTTTATCTCCTTTCTCTTTTCAACCTTGCCATTTCAATATCTAGTATATAATACTATATATTATCAAGTATATRTATTACAAGTGGGTAACTGATGTCTGCTATGTGACATTTGCAGTAAAGAAAAATATTTCAAGTGGACAGATCTAGGGAACATTTTTCACTATCTGAAATGTATGGTGCTTTCAGATATACTCTGGAGACAGAAGCAAACAGTTTTTCAACACTAAATATTTTAAAGTCACAGATTACGTAGGCAACTCAATAAATGCATCAGTAATGTTTGTTTTCCAGCCTCTTTTGAAAATTTGCCCTTGATGTATCAGAGCCACTTTGAAGAGATTGGGATGCGATCTTTAATCCTTCAGAGTAGCTGTAGAACTAAGGAAGACTTTGTCCATGTTTGATGTCTTAGAACTACTTGGGCTAAAACAGAAAGTTAACATTTAATGCTGTGTATCTTCAGCAGAATTATAAGATGAAACTGAAGTGTTTGATATTCTGAAAGTTTCTGGACTCTGGAAGAAAAGTTTAGCRTTAGAATCTGTTAATAATACAGAGGGAGCTACTTTGTTATTGTAAAAAATAATTGTTGAACTCTAAAAACTTGGGTCTGTCAGGTAGGCAGCGAATTGTTATTCCATTTATGAGGGCCCTCCTGGTGTGATATCCAAACTTATAACCAGCAGTTATTTCTTATTTAGTAGCAAGTTGGTTCTCATTTACAGCAACCTTCCTTCGACAGTCAGACCTTTTACCTTGCACATTTTCACCATGAAACTGCAGGCAGTAATTATGTTTAAAAGAACCTGTCATCAGCTGGAGTGAATTCAAGTCCAGGCAAAAGCTGCAGGTTTGCAACAGAGATAGGCACTTGTCCCAAGACAGAATTGTCTGGGAGCTGATAGGGCAGTKGGGTTTTTTTCCCCTTAGGTTCAAACACCTCTGCAGAGAAATACTGTATTGTTAGCAAGYGTTCTTTGCTGGGGAGATTAATTGAGAAGCATCTTTCAAGGCTCTTTTCTAGGTGAGAAAAGATGAGGTGCTGTAAATTCAGATCAAACTATTGAATTTTTGTGGATGAGGGAGAGTCGTACATATTAGGAAAGCACTGGACATAGCCATTCTTTGAAAATGTGTGTGAATATGTCTGTACACTGTGAAAAAGAAATTTAAGGAATTTTTGTTTGTTTGAAGAAGACAGAGATCTGATCCTCTGAACTAATCAAAGAATGTACTTGTGTGAGATTACATTGTTCTAGGAATGTCCACCTAAGTCATTCCACATCTTCTGTGTTTTCGCATTTTATTTGCATGTAGTTGAAAATGAGAGATAAGAACATAGGTTTCTGGGAAAATTATGTTCACTGTGTTTCCTGCATTATTTTGGAACAGTGATGTTCTTCACAGATAGTTTGTCAATTGCTTTTGAATCATTGATTTCTAGGGGTAGAAGAACAATCTGGTTTAGTTTGTTTGTTTGTTCTTTGTCTCTTTCAGGTAGAGATAACAGATATTGAAAATGAAGAAAAAAGATACCATCTCTTCCTGGGACTTCTGGAGTCCAGTCAGAGTCTGTCTGAGTTTCAGCACTTGGTCCTTCTGCTTCAGGCTTGGCCGCCAATGGACAGGAGCAATGGGTGAGTGTTTCTTCAAACAGCCATGTAAGAAAAGAGTTCAAAGTCTAGCTTGATATCCTGTTGTTTTCAGTCCAGTAGCTGAATAGTCCGTGGCTGGTTGGAGTGCATCCCTTGGAAAGGGTCATACTGGGAAGAATAAATGGTTTATTTAAAGCAGAGTTGAATCAATCCGTTTCTTTTAAAACCTGTATATACGCATATGTAGTGTCTGTGATGAAGGAAGGCAGAAAAACATTTTATTGCCTGAACTGKAGCACAGGACAGTGTTCTATCTACTTACAGTTTCAAACTACGTGTTTTGCTCTTGTTTTTAGCAGTATAAACAGAGTCCATAAAAAAAGAATGAAAGTTCTGACMTTTATATTCAAAGTTACACTTTGCAGAAAGGCCTCTGAAAGGTGATGGTGTTCGGATGGATGTGGCAGACAATCTGCAGGAGGTCTGGGAGGGTAATGGTACCTTGAAATGGTACTTCTCTTGTCTAGACCACTRCCTGTTATTTCTGTCTCTGAATAAAGCATCCAAACCAATTTAAGATTAAAATAATTATAAGACTTCAGAATTGCACCCATAAAGTGGATATTAACTGGCAGTAGTAATKTGGAACATCCAGACTATATGCAGTGAATTATTTTATCAGTTCTTTGGGTGTTTTCTATGACTTTCTAAATAAATTTGATAGTATAGAATACAGCAGCTAAATTTTTAAACTAATTTTTTAACTAATCATTTCTAAGATACATGATCCTTGCCTCTACACACGAGTTTATTTGAATAAACTCGTGTGTAGAGGCAAGGATCATGTATCTTTCAGAGAGCAGTAATATTAATAAATTTTTTGGCTAGTCATGTCTGACAGTAGTTAGGTTAGAGTTATTAAGTGGTATTTATTCTGGATTACTTAGGGGTATTGATTACAACCTATTTTAACTTGGGGACTACATTCATACACAAAATGTTTATGTACATTGATTTTTCAGAAAAGTTAAGGCTTATCTTTTTCTGAAAAGTAACTMTCTTATGTTTGTGTAGAGAACTCGTGGGTTACAAGGTAATCTGTAAAAGTTTTCGCGTTCAAGCTTGCACTTTGTTTGGAATTTCTGGATAAGCAATAACCTAAATTCTTTAGTAACAGTATTACAAGCCAAAAATTGTTTTCAGTACATTAAGAATTACAAGGACTGCTGTGGGATCTGTCACAAATTCATATTTCAACTTCCATTTTAAGTTTCAGTTTTGATTGTAACTGAAAATTGGATGCCTCAGTGTGTGGGAACTGTCAATTTTTTTATAATCTACACACTACCTTTAACAAAAATCTAAAACTTAAAGAACAAAAGCTCAAGTGAAATACTGCTGCAGTTAGCAAAATCTGTTTTCTTTGTGTTGAACAGAAAGACGAAAGAGTTTGTGAAAGGAGAGCCCTTCTTGTATATGGGCAGTTCTTGTCTACTGTTCTGTTACAGAGTACATAAAAAATTACATTATTATATCTACCTCTTGGTGTTATGTTCCTTCAGTCTGACTTCCTACAGTGAAGACCAGAAAGAAAGAAAAAAAAAAGATGTAGTCACAACTAACTGTGGATGAAATTTCAGAGTGGGGGATGGGATACCTCTTYGACTTCATCGATGTTGGAAGTGAAAATTTCTGCAAATACTTAGGTCACCTGTATCATAACTCTTTTAGAGTCTAAAGTAGTTMTTATGGCTCCTAGGCAATTACACAGTGACAGTTCTTCCCTGTTCTCCCCTGTTCCATAATTTTACGTTAACAGCATTCAGCTATGCTTAGCAGCCTAGGGGTTTATGAATGTATGTGTGCATGTGTTCCTGAAAAGCCTATCTTTAGGATGATTGGGCGTAAAGAACAGGAACTGTTTTCTTAGTGGTATTTTCAACAATTTCATTTTAAAGCAAGTTGTATTAACAAATTTTTGAGCAAAGAGGAAAGCATCAAGAAGTTAAAACTGTATGTATTAACATGTTTGTTTACTCTTAACTCTTTTTTCCTCCTCTCCTTCAGAAGGATGGTCATTATTGCTTATTGTTTCCAGCCAATGTAACAATCCTTACAGGGGAATTCAAGTGTGAGTCATGTGAATACTTAGAATTTAGGTTTTCAATCTAGCAGTAAATATCTTAATTCTTAGAATTGAATATAAAGCTGGAAAACACAATTTACATTCTGTAAAAGGTTTAAAAGGAAGGAGAAATAAAGGCTTTTGCTAGGCTTTTAATTTTTGTAACCTCTATGTTAGTAAGTCCATGCATAATGGTTTTTTGAGTTCTTCTTTTCTGAAACACTCCAGGTAAAATAMTACTTATTATCACAAGTATGATTCTCTTCTTGTCATAATATGCTGTGTTTACTGTGAGAAAACAGAGAGGTRGCTTGGTTGTTTGAGCCAGCACTCAAAGCTGTACACTTCTTAAAATTTTATTTTCATACCCTTGTTATGCATGCATGCTTCTCCACCCAGATGGCTCATAGTCAGATGTCATTTTAAACATTTCATAAAGTGTTTCTTAAAAAAATTATTGACAGTACCTGAAGCTCTGCAGTCCTTTGGAACTTGCTGCCTACATTCAAAAGGCATTTTTTATATTTATTATAAATATTGATAAGGTGTTTTGGAACTGAAATAACCCCAGTGTTAGAGACTCAGTACTTTAGTTTACTTTTTTAGTCTTAATCCTGGTTTTTCCTCTTTTGGCGTTGGGAAAAAAAAATTAAGGTGTTTCTGCTGTGGTTTTGAAGTAATTGCATTTTTCATTATGAGAAATAATTTTTTTACAATTACAGTTACTAAAGTAAAATTCAGGAGAGAAGAAAACTGAATTTTTCCTATTGGTATCAGATTTTGGTAACTTAATTTTGGTTTTAATTAGAGATAGCAGATAGTTGTTAATAGGGCACAGAAGTTATAAGGAATTGTGATGAGTAAAGCTTTGTGTATGTAAACTATATAATCTGATACTTAAATAAATTTGCATATGGCAGGCCTTCATGGCCTTGCATCTTTCCATTTATTTTTGTGTTTTGTAGTGTGATTTTYTTGTTTCCTTCTTCTTATGGAAAATTCCTAGAGATTTTCTTAATGTGCCCCGGGGGCAGCAGCTGTAGAAATGGAAATTGATTTTGACTCTGGGCCTCTAAGCAAGAAATGGATCACAGAGCAGGAGCTATCCCTTTAACCAGTGGCAAAGATGGAGTTTCAGGGATTTTTTTCCTTCTTCTGCCATGACTGGGAATTCACAGATTCAGTGCCTCATGTTGTGTTTGCTGAATAATCTGGCATCTTGGGATTCRACCCATTGCATTGAAAGGAGCGGAGAGGAGGAGCTCTGCTGTTCCCAGACAGACTTCTGACAGCTCTGTGCTCAGTGACTGTGGCTGATGGAAAGGCTCAATTAAGTTGTCAGAAGGAAGAAAGACAATGACTTCTATTTAATTTGCATTGAGAGTTTCCCACTCCTAGCTTCTCTGTCTGGTTTTCTTGTTGGGCTGTAATGACAGCTGTGTATGGGGCTGCCTTTACTTGTTTACAGTGTGTACTTTTGGAAGTGGACGATGAGCAGGAGAGAGCTTTTATGTATGAAACAGTAGATATTGGTGGTTGTTCTTTCCAGAGCTGTCAGACACTTGGTATGTCAATCCAACAGACTCTCTTAACAGACTCCATTTACAATTGTATTAATGTGTTGCTTTAACAATTGCTGCAAAATAATAACTTTGAAAAGCAGCACTTTGACAGCACTTTACTTCTTCTTGTCACATGTACTAAATGAGTATCTTAATTTTCACTAAATTATAATACTAAATTGCCACTTTTGGTCCTGCTGTGAGTTGGTTTTTTTGTTCTTGTTTTTTTTTTTTTAAGCTAAAGTGGAAAGTTTACCATGTCTTTGGGATGCTGATTACTGACCAGAGAAATTGATGGGGTGATTTTTAAAATAGCTCTTGTGCCTTCTTAAGTTTATGCACAGATGAATGTAGAGTTTGTGTTATTGTGGCTTAATACAATCATTATATAAGCTGTAATTGTGCATGCTTTTAGCCCACTGTAGGTGGGAATTGAAATGCATCAACTTAATTTACATTAGAAAAATGGCAGTGTAGGTGTGTTCCAGTGTTGCGCTTTGTGCTATCAGTTAAAAGTGGTCTGTTACCCATTTCTGTCACTACATCCACTCCTAGCCAGTACTCCTGTTCCTAACAAAAGTATCCAAAATATCTCCATGATCTACCAAATAATGACTATAGGTGAAAAAATGTAAAAATGTTGCAGCAACAGAAAAAAAAACTTCACAGTAAACACTGTGTTTGCTATCCTGCATGATGAAATTTACTTGTATCTACTGTCTGCCATCTGTTTATGTCTGATTCTGTAATGGTGACATAGCATGAGGTTCTGTGAGGAATTAAAAGAACATTTTAAATATGTAAAACAAATGTAACTGTATCCATATCTACTAGCAGAGTTCAGATGCAAGTAACTTCACTTCCTTACCCTTTTTGGGTGGGCTGTGGAGAAAAGTTTATTTTTGTCTATACTCATTGGACCTGAAAATTGAAATGTGAATCTGGCTATATATTTTCCTCTCAGAAGCAAGAGACAGATACTTGAGAAACAGAAGTTGTTAGAATGTGATCAAAGCAAACAAAATTAGGAATGCTGGATTCCTGTCACCCCTCCCTCGATACCACTCTGCTTGGGAAATCATAATCATGGTGTAAAGCCATGACAAGATCGTGTGCTATTCCAATTTGATCAGTCTTTATCTGGTGTTTAATTCCTCTGGGTTTGCAATAAGCATGTCATAATTCCATGTAATTTAAATTTCTTTGTTGTATTGAAAGAGTGGTGGCATTATGGACAGTGACTTGTCTCAAAACTTTCATCTTTCTTTCATGAAGTTGTGCTTTTAAGTCACATGAGAAACAACCTACATAAAATGCTATATGTATATTTATATTCTATATACATCTCTTTTTTTACTGGGCAGATCATGCACAGATGATAATCCCTGGGTGAAACTGGGGACTTTTATGCTGCAGAAGTGCCCACCTGAGGAAAAGGAGAAGACAGGAAATGAAATTTTGAAAATTTGCCGTTCTTTGTATGAGACAAAGCACATGCTCCCTGTCAAGGTAAGTTTTAACTTTGGGTATCATGTTTATGAGTCCTGTTTCAAGGTCCCAGCTTCAGGTAAGATGTTGCTGTACTGGATCAAGTCCAGTGGAGAGCTGACAGAGAGGCTGAGAACTGGATTCAGTCTGTCTTGAGAAGAGATAACTATGGAAGGTCATGTCTTTATGTAGTCAAATGAGGAAACAAGGAGTGGAATTAGAGTCAGTCTCTTTTCAGACATGCTCAGTTATAGGACAAGAGGCAATAGAGACATGTTACATCAACAAAAACTTTGCACCGAAGGACAACATTTTCATCTTTAAAGTAGTGAAATATTAGAATGGGTGGATGCCTAGAAGAGACAGGTAGAATCTATGTTTGTAGGTATTTAGGTCTTGACTGGATCACAGGCAGTTTGATATTGTTGGACTTGCTTCAAGTTGGAGGCTGGTTGGATTAGCTGATCTTTGTAAGTCTGTTTCAGTATAAATTATTCTGTAATGTATTTGTAGAAAGGCTTTAATAATCTATTATCACTTAAATCAGTGTTGCAAAAACTGTTACTTAAATTATCAGTAATTCTCTTACTAATAAATCCTTAAAAATTTAGTGAGGAACCCCTGAAAAACATGGTGATTGAAAACAAACTTGATATACAAGTAATTGCTAAGTAGTAACTATGATATTCTAACTTGTCTTCCCTAAGTATGTATGCATACTTCAATACAAACATCTCCTAAGTATAAAATTATTGAAGTGTTTTGTATGTAAACACTGTATATTAATGAAGACAGACTGGAGAAGTTCTTAATAAACTTCACACAATTTCAGAGTAGTCGTGCATATTTTTAGTAGGCTGATTAATCTCGTATAATTATCTCTATGCAGTCACAGTCTGTAATAGAAAGCAGCTGATGTTAGGAAGAAAAGCAGAATAAAAACAACACATTCTGTTTAAAATACAGACAGGTGGATGTGTGGGTTTTTGTTTGTTGTTTTTTTTTTTTCCTAATCTAACACACTCATCTGAGTCAAGTTCTGAAATCTTTGTAAAATGTGATTCCAGAAGGTGGCAGTAAACTGAAATGATAAGTACATTTACTAATCCCACCAAAACTCTTTGGTGGAAGGCAGGTCCCTGGGACTGGTATAATTATAWGTAACTTTTCTTTGTAAGGTGCTGAAATGATGCATTATAGCTTGTAAACTCACAATCTTCGTGTGCATAGGAGTAGCTGAACTTTGTTGAAGTAGAATGTTCTCCCTCACCTCAGTGACCAAGGGAGAAAAATCCCTGTGAGTGTCACTGTCATACAGCAGTCAGTTCACCAAGAGTTCTGCTCAAGGAGGGTCATGGTTTGCATTTCTCATAGTTGAGTAAACTTCTCCATGATTTCCATGGCAAGTCACTGTTTAAACAGAGTTTTGGTATTGGTAGACAGCTTTGGTTGGAGATGCCTTCCTTTGTTTTTTTTCTTTTTTTAATGGCACAGCATGTTGAAAGAGCTCACCATGTAGGTATGACTATACAGGTACAGATAAGAAGTTACTCYAATCTTCAAGGTTTAAACAGCCTTACTGATGTAAAATACCTTTTTGTGGCTAGAATGCTGTGCAGTTACAAGGAGTTGCACTAAAATGTCTAGCTGTACAGTTACCTACAAACACAGGCTGTATTCATGTAAGTCACTTCTTGGGAAGAGGAGGAATGGCATGTATGAATTTAAGTAATTTATTTGTTTGTATGGCTACAGTACTGAGGTGCTCAAATGACAGATTTGCAGTTATGTGGCTGAATAAGGTGAAAATGTGATCACTGACAACCTGTTTAGATGATTTGACATTTCAGTATATAGACAGATTAAGATGACAAATCTGGAATGATAGAGTTCTAAAARCTGAAACCAGCTAATTATCGTGAAAAACATTTGCCATTCAAGTTCTCCCCCATTACAACCTTGCCAAGTTCAAAGATTGTAATGGAAAACACATATAACTTCARTTCTTGTGATCTAGAAGTTAGAAAAAACATCTTTGGATATAGTCATGAAGGATTTAACTCTTTTTTTCATTCCACTTATTTCATTCCATTCCTACTATCTATCTAGCTTTTTAAGCCAAGTACTTTTTAAATGTCTTTTGGATAGTTCCATAGCTTTAGTTGTTCTGTGTTTGCTTTGCAGGGTGGTATTTTGTGGGGTTGTTTGATTGTTTAGGGTTTTAATTTGCATTATTCAATGGATAGATACCTCCATTCCTTTTAGTGGAAGAAAGCATTGTTTTATTTGCCTGGAAGACACATGCTTGGACTGTCCAACATCTGCACTGCCTGATTAATCTCTTTAGAAAGGGATATATCCTTCTCCACCCCGTAATTGTTAAAAATGTGACTCCTCTGAATATCTCATGTTCTTCTCTCAGCCTATGGGTCATGTGTCAGTTAATATGGGAGAATGCATCTAGTCCCTTGTCTGTAATGACCCTGGTGTCCTAGAGGCTGAGATACCTCCTAGAATAATACAGCAGACAGTTGGTCTCCTTTTTTTCTAATTTTTGTAGCTAGTTTTTCCTGGTATTTATATATTATTTTAGATGGTGTGATTTTGTCTATACACAATTGTGTCTGCTGATTTTCTTCAGATAATGTTAAATTTAAATGCTGCTTTTCAGTCTGTTTTTAGCCTCTCCAGATATAATGCCATTTGTACTCATTATCTGGCCCTTCAAGCCACCCATGAAAATGCTGAATAATACTGGACCCAAAACAGACTCCTGTGACATATGGTTTATTTGCCTTGCTGATATCACAGTGAGCCACTGATAGCTGCATAACTAGAGAGAWGACAAAAGTTGTCATACAAAAGTTTCAACTAAATCATGGTAATTCAGATTTTGAATTGGGCCTTCCCTTGACCTTCTCACAGATAACATCAAACCCCCCCTGAGCAGTGCCTCTCATGGCAGGCAGCAGATATTTGAATGCTTTCAAGTGCTCACTGCAGAACAGAAACCCACTTATGTTGCTCTGAGAAGTGCTGTGGGTGATGCCTTTTTTCCTGGGCTTGGGTTTTCAATTCCTGTCCAGAGCAGCCCTGTAGTCATTAGTGGCAGTGATACAAGTTGATACTTGCACTATTTGGACAGTCTTCCATGGCTGGCAAGCTGTCCAGTCCCTTCCTGTGGAAAAAAAATGCAGTTATTAGAATGTGTCTTTCTTCTTCAGAAGAGATTATGGCTTCTTCTGTGCTTGGGTGTGATAATTAAGACTGAATATGTCTGCTAAACATACCATGAGGCAGAAAGTTATTCTACTTGTCCAGCTGTTTTTGAGAGGGAAATGTTACCAAGCATGATAAAATTGCTGTTTTGCTCATATTATGTATTTTATGACTCTCAGAATTTATTTTTCTCAATATTRCTGTGAATACACATTTTCAAGAGAAGACACAGTGTAGAGTGAATCCATGACTTTTCATTCAGTAAGTTTGCTGGAATGGCAGGTATGCAGCTCAAAAAAATTCTAGTGGAGTATGAAATTACCGGAAGTTTAATAAGCATATGAATGCTCAGACAAAGCCTAGTATATTTATTTAGTCTTCTTATTCCTTAATCCACATCATATCATTCACAACAAGCACATTCCATTAAATTGGGAGGAGCTGTTGACTTCCTTAAGGATAGAGAGGCCCTGCAGAGAGACCTGGACCAATCACAGGGATGGGCAATCACCAACTGTGTGGAGTTTAACAAGGGAAAGTGCTGGATTCTGCACCTGGGATGGGGCAAGCCTGGGTTTACCGACTGGGCAATGAGAGCCTGGAGAGCAGCACTACAGAAAGGGACCTGGGGGTCCTGGTTGATGGCAAGTGGAACCATGAGCCAGCAGTGCCCTGGCAGCCAGGAGAGCTRTCCCTGTCCTGGGGGCATCAGGGACAGCATGGCCAGCCAGACCAGGGAGGGGATTGTCCTGCTCTGCTCTGCACTGGGGTAGTTTTGGGTGCCACAGTACATTAATGTATTAGAGAAAGTCCAAGGGAGGGCCGTGAGGATGGTGAAGGGCCCTGAGGGGAAGCCGTGTGAGGAGTGGCTGAGGTCAGTTGGTCTGTTCAGCCTGGAGGAGACTGAGGGCAGAGCTCACTGCAGTTACAGCTTCCTTGGGAGGGGAAGAGGAGGGACAGGCACTGATCTCTGCTCTGTGGTGACAGAGACAGGACCTGAGGGAATGGCCTGAAGTTTTGTCAGGGGATTTAGGTTGGATATTAGGAAAAGGTTCTTTCCCCAGGGGTGTYGGGCACTGAAACAGGCTCCCCAGGGAAGTGGTAACATCACCAAGATCGACAGAGTTTATGAAGCATTTGGACACTGCTCTCAGGCATGTGCTGTGACTCTGGGGGATGGTCCTGTGCAGGGCCAGGAGCTGGACTTTGATGATGCTTGTGGGTCCCTTCCAACTCAGTATATTGTGTGATTCTAAGCATCAACAATCAGTAGCAGTACTGAATATGAGTTTAAAAGAACAAGTCTGAATAAGACAGCAAGACTTGCCTTAGTGACTCGGAGCTTGGATGGAATATATCCTTCTAGGCTGTTTTTCTTGAAGGTGTAAATTTGGAAAAGACTGAGCAAGTACAGCCARAGAGCTCCCTGTCCCAAGCAAAGCCATGTATCTGTGCAGTACATTATATTTGGAGTATTTAATGTCTYCTCATCTTCAAATAATAATTAGGCTTTTAGGCTCACGGCTGCTGAAACTGTGCTACTAAATGTGTGAATCATCTAGGTCATTAAATTGTTACAGTTATCATTAAAGTTCAAAAGACATAAAAAATACATGACTTGCATTCTCTTAGCTTAGTATTTAGCTCATGAGCTCCTTTGACAATTGCTCTATAATTGTTAGAGTGAAACAGAGAGCATCTCATAAGAGATGGATACCATTTTCAATGTAACTACCATACAATATCTAGAGTCCCTAGTGTAAGGTGCYTTGGAAAATGGGACATCCCTGATGGGCCTCATTCAGAAGTGGTTGTGACAAGCAACCTAAATTCTTGGAAATGACAAAAAGAGAAAAGGAAGTTATAATTTGATTTATAATATTATTTGTAGGTTGAAATACTTTTTGACACATAAATGGACAAATCACTACAATATTGAGGAAAATAAAACAGCTCATGTGTGGGACATGTTGTTTAGTTGTTTAACTAAGGGACAAGGTAAAGTTTTGGAAGTGCACAATAGATTTGTTGAGGGATGTTTTATAAAAAAAATCTTGTATATAAAGGTATAAGACACCTTATTTTAGAAAGTATTTTCTGGACAGTTTTATCTTGAAGTTGTGTGATACTAAATTTATGGTTTATTATCAGATATAAGAAACTAGATGAATGGCAGAAACTTAATTTGCTAAACCTTAATCGTGTGTAAAATATTGTATAAAATTTTGAAGCTTTTTGCAACAGAAACATTATTCAACTCTGGCATGTGCTGTTATTTCCTCTTTATTTTGTTCTGCTTTTCTGATTGCATGATTGARTTACAGAATTGTCGCAGGTGTCTGTCAACGTTTCTTCCTGTGTTTTGCAGTATTTCAGTAAGCACAAATACGTTGGTCCCACTGAGAGCTGTGGGATTGCTGTTATTTTTCAGTAAAACTCCTGATTGTAATGGTGATTCAGTACCTCCCTTGCCTTAATCTAACAAATGTTGCACTTTAACCAGTATTCTACATTTTTAAAATTTGTTCTTTCTAGTTTCCAAGGATTTGTTTCCAATGGGGAGTTCATTTGTTGTGGAAGTGTGGTTTTCATTTTGTATTTGACATAAAATTTTCATAAATTTTATTGTGAATGATGATGTTATTATCTTCAGAGATCACACTGAGAGAACTTACTTTTTATTTCAGTGTATAAAAGAATTATGTTTGCTGCTGCTTAACCAGTCCCTCCTGCTGCCATCCCTGAAACTGCTGGTAGAAAGCAAAGACCAAGACCTTCATGCTGTGGCACTGGAGCAGATAACAGCTGTTGCTAAGGTATGAACACTTGRATGAACCTCCTTTCAGAGGCTGAGGTAATAAGTTAGCTCTTTTATCTTGGTGTAGTAAGCAGAGACTGCTGAGACACTTACCATTGTTAAGGTTTTGCACAGCTATTGTGTCCACAGTGAGCAGTAACACAGGGCTGGTAAGAGCTTTTATACATACTTGAGTGATTAAACCTCATAGCACTTCCTTTAAATACTTGGTGTATGCTGTTTTATGTCAGATGTCAGTGTGTAGAACAGAAATTATTCTGATRCATGAAGTAGATTGTTACCTCTGTGTTCATATTCCTTCACTTTGGGGTTTTCTAAGTGATAAAGTATGTCAGATGACTCAGCTTGTTTCTGACAAATGTGACATGTGTTTACATACACTTGGAGAGCTGTTATGTCACTGGTTTTGATGTGATGGTATGTTTGGGGACTTTCCTGCCATTCTAAACAGACTTGGTGCCAAAGTTTCTGGAGAAGAAATCTAAATACTGTCTTTTTCTTTGGGCAAGAACTGGAAAACATTAATGCAGATGTCAGTTGCTATATAACGTTACATAACTGTCTTTTCCCTGTACATTTGCTTTTCAGYAAATAAGAAGGAACGCCTAAAAAGGTGAAATTTAGTCTCTCCTAACCGCAAATTTTCTGAGTTTTTTTTACAAAACAATTGTATAAATATTAAGCACTAAAACAATAGTATAGTGTTTTCTTTTACCACCTGCAATTTTAGATTTTATTTCTACAAAACAAGGCTTTTTGGTAACTTTTAAATAAGATGATCTCATTGAAAAGCAAGCACAAATCGGATAATCTGATATATGTCTGTACTTTTTCATCTGTGTTCTTGTTAGCCTTTTAAAATTGACTTCTTTGACTAATTCTGAAGCTTGTCAGCAGGAATAAGTGTCCAGATACATTTTATTTAACTATTTTTAAAGCATRATGCTGTGCAGTAGCACTTACTGAATGGTTACTAATTGTATTGCTCTTGAAACTGGCCATTTCTTTCTAATGTGCTCCAGCTTTCCTACACTCTAGGTTGATTACATTATATTGCAGTTTTAGGGCCAGGAACCTTATTAGCTTCTTGCTGGTATAAAGCATTTTGTATATGTGGTGGTTTGACAGGAAACAGGATTTCTGGGATCCTGTGGTCAAGCCAGTGGATGTTCAGATTTTAATATTGGCARCTTATTCGGCCAGTGGGACACTGGATCCACCTCTGAGAACACAGGGTTAAAGCAGGGCTCTCCCCCTGCAAAGCTCTCTTGGGTTCCAGTGGGGAAAGAGTTCAGATCTCTCCCCTGTCCAGCTGCTCCTGCTGGGCAGGGGAGGGGAAGCCATGCGGCCGGGTGAGGCAGGCCGGGGCTTTGGACGGAGATGGGAGGCGAAGAGGCCCCGGCATGGAAGGGTGGGAGCAGCACCAGGAGGCATCGGGCAGCCCCCCAGGAGAGAGAGAGAGAGTACAGCCTGTGCTTGTGACTGTGTTACCTTGAAACTTGATAACATGTGCCACCAGCACGGCTGAGAAGAAGAGGGGGGGGAAGATGCAGAGAGAAAGTGTCCGGCCGCTTGTGGGAGTCTCTCCGGGCGGGCAGAGCCCGAGTTTAACCCTTTTTGTGGACAATGAAAATTCTGCAGAGCATTGACCTTTCCTGCAATGGAGCAGAAGATGAAGGAGGAATTGAGTAAGCGAGATGAAGGTCTGTGCCAGAGGGAGAGAGAGAGATGTTGGAGGAATGGAGAAGATGGAGTGGCATTTCTGCTGGACTTTCCTTGTGACACAGAGACTGCATCCAGGGGGGGGCAGTGGCTCAGAGCCAAGAGAGTTTCAGTGTTGAGGTGTTGAGAGCCCTCGGCCCCAGGGGGTGAAAAATATGGGGGGGGGACAGGCGTCCCAAAGGTGAGACTGTGCTCTTTTTGGAATGGGACAAGGCACCCTTAAAAGATGACCCTGGAAGCAGCCCTGGTCCATGCACAGTGGTGAGAGCACTGAGCATGGAAGGAAGATGTCACGATGGCAAAGGATCTTCGGGCGGTGCTATCAGTGACATGGAGACACACAAGGTTTCAACAGTGTTTCTAGGGGAAGCCTATGGTACAAAGAAGGACTCCTTCTCCTCTTGATGAACTGTAGATTGAGTATTCTAAAGGGTAGTGCAGGATTGAGAGTTGGTGTTTTGGGGGAGGTATTGTATTGGAAATTTGGTGGGGGGAGGAGGAAAATGCTTCTGTGCAGTTTTCATTTTCCTTGTGTTTTTTTTTTCCTTTTTTTTTTCCCTTGTAGTTTAGGGTTTTTTTCTCTTTGTAGTGTAGTTAATAAAGTTTTCTTTGTCACTAAGTGAGAGCCTGCTTTGCTTATTCCTGGTCACATCTCACAGCAGACACCAGGGGGAGGGTATCTTCATGGGGGAACTGGCATTATGCCAGTGTCAAACCATGACAGTATACCTGTGCRTGCCCAAGATAATTTTGGGGTTTTTTGGGTTTCTTTCACAGGCAGCAGCTTGATAAGTTGTTTCTAGTTTTTCCTTCTAAATTCAGTATTAATTTGGGCATATAGTTCTGCAAGAGTGCTGAGTAACCTAGAATTTTTGAAGCAGTTGGCTTTGGTCTAATGTTTTACTTGAAGTCAATGAAGATTTAACTGTTGACTTTATTACACCAGGCATAGAGCTTAGCCAGTACCTGGAATGTGACAGTGTTAGAAARGCAGCTAGTACAGAAGAGTGCTGTGCTAAATGTAAAAACTGTTCCTATATTGTATAAAAAGTACCCCTTACTCCTTGTTTTATATGCATTTCTTATGATTACATTGTTTGCTGTTGTACTGAAAGAGCAAATATTATTTAGCTATGCCAATGTTGTTTATTCAGTATCATTTTCTATGCATACTTTTTGCTTTTTAAAAAACAGTATTCAGGCAGTTAATGCTTTTTGTCAAATTCTGAATTAATTTTTCATAGGAAGGCCATTTCTGCTTACATTAAACAGGAAACAGACAAATAACATCTGGCAGAGGGGAATCATGGCTATCGATTCCCCGATCCAGTGCTAACACAGCTCCCAAACATGGCTGTGAGAAAAATACAGCACTTGCTTGCTGATAGGATGTATTAGTTAGCCATTTGTTGTATGCTGCTGACAGCTTTATGGATGTTTACAGTTAAGGATGATGCTGAAGTGCTGATACTAGAAATTGTGCAGCTTTTGCCTGTAATAAACCAACCAAGTTTTTGCGTAAGCTTTTTTGAAATTGCAGACCCCTCTTTTTATTGTGTATCTTTAAATGAACTGCCACTTGTCTTTTCTGAGTAACAGAAATAACTKTTCTTCCCCTATGTTGTGTACTGTGTGAGTAATTTAAAAAAACAGTTTACCTAAATAATCTTACTACTGCCAATAGASCCGTTAAAAGTCAGATTGTTTTTGAGAGGGATTTCAGTGTTGTCTGTGCACTGTGCATTTTCAGAGATGAAAACTGATTTTTATATATCTGAGAGAGCAAGTAAATACTCTATTGCCTGTTGGTACCTATAATGTTAAAACAGCTAACAAGTGGGGGTTAATATAAGCAAATACTTGTTCAGTCAATACTTTAGTAGAAAGTGGAACAAGAAAAATGCTGTAGTCTGAAAAAATACTTCAGCTTTATTTGCATGTTATAATTTCAGTAATGAAGTACTGAATCTACCTTCTTAACATGTTTTACTGAAAAATGTAATATGAACAATCACACATGTTGTGTGGAATAATGGAATTTCTARTGTTCTCCAGTGTATGCCATTTATGGCTATTCACTTAATGGGGCTTAATCTTTAAAAAAAGTAGTTTAATTATAAGCTAATGGTGATTATGATAAAATATCTTTCTCCAGTTTATTTTTCCAGGATTTTTTAATGTCACTTGTTTCTTTTCCCCTTATTTATTTGTTCTATATATCTGTACTCCAGGAATGAATAAAAAGAAAAGCATTTTCATCTCAAATCGTATTGGAGATGGGAATACTCTGGGAAACAGCGGTTTCAGTTCTTTACTGCTGTTAGGTCATCAGCAGCCCTTCCCTTTCATAACTTACGGGTTTTCTGATGCAGAAATTATGGGTGAAATTATGCTTGTTGGTAATGCCAGAGGCTCTAGATGCCTGTGCAAACAGTGCTGATGGGGAATTGGATCATCTAGTTCCAAACCCTGCGTAGGCAGTGACACCTTACACTGGACCAGACCAGGCTGCTCAAAGCTATCCTGGCCTTGAACGCTTCCAGGGCTGGGGCATCTACAACTTTTCTGGGCAACCTGTTCTACCCTCACAGTGAAGAATTTCTTCSTAGTATCCAATCTAAACCATTTAAAGTAAGGAGATTGGTTTAGATTAGGTATTTCCTCTTGTCCTAGAAATTCCATACTCCTGTAAAACATCCCTCTTCAGCTCTGTTGTACTGAAAGGCTGTTGTATGGTCTCCCCAGAGCCTTTTTTTCTCCAGGCTGAAAACTCCAACTCTGTCAGCTAATCTTCATAGGAGAGGTGCTCTTAAGACTGTCTTCATCACCTTCTCTGGACCCATTCCAACAAGTCCATGTCTTGTGCTGAAGGCTCCACACCTGGATGCAGTACTTCCAAGTGCTCTTATAAGGGCAGAGGTACCACTTGAATGCCTACACCTCAGTGCTTGGAAGTAGATATTAACCAATACCTAAATAGAAAAGCCAAGGAAAAAATGTCAGTTCTCCTTAATGTAATTATCCCCATTAGATCTTTTACTCGTAACCATGGACATTGTCTGTGGGCATCATGCTAAATCTACACTGACAAATTCTCCTGAAGGAGAGATGGATATGAAAAATGAAAGCTGCTCCCCATTAAACCTTCCAGATTTTACTGTAATGAAAAAATTATCACCCTTAGCATGGAGTTCTAGATAGGCATATAGTGATGTTTCTCTTATATATACACGCTGTCATTATTGTGGGTCATAGTTTATTCACACAATATGGAAAGTGGTTGGGTGTTAATTTGTGCAGAAGATAACCTGCACCTCTGAGACCTCTTTAAACTGCAGTCAGCTGCATTCCATATCACTGGAACAGTGATTCTGGGATTAGCAATAGGCTTAGTTTTATGGACTAGTTAGGGTCTTGGAATAGCAAGGGCTCTGCATCTGCAGGCAGATCAGAAGTGATTCATTAGTAAGATCTTGACTGAGCTGTCAAGAAAAAACAGCTGCCCAGAAAAAACAGCTTTTTTAAAACTGGGATAGTAAGGTGGTTGTTTTTTACTTGCTGGGTTTTACTGTCTTACAGACTCAAAAGAATGATTTTGAAAATGAAAATGTAGTGTGTTTAGAGTCTGTACCTACTGTAAGCTAGTATTTGGTATGTATGGCAAGCAAACATAATTCTGGAGGTTGATTTCCATTAATATTTTTTAAAATGTAAYATTTTGAGGATCAAAATGCTGTCTGGAACAGCATCCTGGCTCAAACAGATGGAAGAATTACAAGTCTAGTGAGGAGTAAGAATGGGGCAGATGTACAGTATTTCTTTCTCTGAAATACTACTTTCCAAACTTTTGGTTATTTTCAGCTGTATGTATCTGCTAAGTAATTGCCAGTGGTGTTCTTTTCTTGGTTTTGTGCAATTTCTTCTTAGATTTGGATGAGCTTTTACATCTTGAAGTATCATTTGACAGAGAATTCAAGAGTGAAAAAAGCCTATTTTTTATTTTCTCGTAATCTGATCCCAGTAGGTTTATATTTTTTACTTTCTTAATAAGATAATGTTTTTAATTAATCCCTTTATAATTTTGGTGATGTTGCTATTTGCCCTGTGCCCTTGAAGCTGTCTCTTTTTTAGATTGGAGAGTCATAGTTTTGCTGAGCAATTTCTTTCATAAAAACTTACTATACTCTCTGTGGTGTAGTCCTTTAAAAATACATGCTTTCTATGTTTGCCTTTTATATTGTTTTAGTAGGTTTTTTTTTTACTTTAATGCTTGTTGTTCTGATTTAAAATTAATTTTAAATAAATGTAGTCTTAAGCTACATTTACAATGATTTAATTTAAAAAAATCTTACAGTTCTATTTAAACAGAGCTGTTCAGTGTATAAGGTGTCTCAGTTAAGGTTTGTAAACATGTATCAATCCATTGACAATCTCTGTAAGTTGTTGTTTTTATTTAAACTAATAACTAGAAATGCCTTTATATGTGCAATTGATAGCCCCAAAATTGGCATGATCTGGAGCTGTAAAACTGGTAAATTAGTCAATTGAGCTTTCTTTGCTGCCTATTTTTAAATGCAGTTCTCATCAAACCTTGGTGTCTCTGTGTTCTTCCCACACTTGCCAGACCCCACATGACTTCCCAAAGAAGGGTGGAACAGACAGACAGTGGCCTTAACTGCACAAAATGCATTCACAGGGTCTGGTTGCCATCATGTGTCTCCATCCAGTTGCCTGGAGACAACTAAATTACAAAGGTTTCCTCTTCCTTACCAGGTCTTCAGACAGTTTGCAAGTCAGAAAATGGGAAATGTTAATCAATTTAAACCTACTGATCTGTTTGGGCCTAAGGATGAGCTGTGGGGCACAAGCCAAGAGCCTTTTTGTGAGCTGTGTTGTTACATGGGAAACCACACTGATTTCATTTCTTTGTGAGTGCAGACAGGTTTCTCTGCTTGTGGGTTGCATGGGTATCTTCATCCCTGTAGTATAGCTCAGATGTTGTGGTCTATGGCCTATGCTAGGAACACTCTTCTTTCAGATTTGTCTCTCTCAATTTTGTACATTTCTGGTATATAAAATCACACTAATCTATCACAGTTTTTCTTAACTGAATAGTAGCCTAAAAAAATTTAAATTTAACCTTGCATCTGCTCTCGATCTCACTACTGTAATTCCTATTTGCATTTTATGTTCATAAAATCAAACAGTGAAGCCCTGTGTAAAGTCCCATTCTACATACAAGAATAGACCACACAGAGCTTCAAGGTGCAAGAGAATATCCCTTCAGTCCCATTTCAGAAGAGATGGCAGCTGTTTGGATAATGGCTTAGTGTGCTCCATGGTGTGCTGCAAGATGCCAACACTAGAAATTTTGGCATCAGAATTGTTTAGKTTAGAAAATACCTGTGAAGTCTCACCAAGTCCAGCTGTTAACTCAGCATTGCAAAGTCCTATCTAAACCAAGTCTCAACCACTTCCCTGGGCAGCCTGTTCCAATGCTTGACAACTCTTTCCATTAAGAAATGTTTTGCTAATATCCAATGTAAACCTCYCCTGGCACGACCTGAGGATGCTTCCTCCTGTTCTGTCACATGTTAATTAGGAGAACTGGCTGACCCCCATCTGACTGTAACTTCCTTTCAGGCAGTTGTAGAGAACAATAATTCCCCTGAATTCAGGGGAAATTCAGATTTCCCCTGAGCCTCCTTTTCTCCAAGATAAGCACTCCCAGATCCCTCAGCAGCTCCTCATATGTCTCCAGACCCTTCCCCATCCCATTGCCCTTCTCTGGATGTGCTCCAGCACCTCAGTGTCTTTCTTGCAAGTGCGAGGCGCAGAACTGGACACGGGGTTTGAGGTGTGGCCTCACCAGTGCCGAGTGCAGGGGACCATCCCTGCSCTGGTCCTGCTGGCYGCTCTATTGCTGATCCAGGCCAGGATGCCACTGGCCTTCATGGCCACTTGGGCACACTCTGCCTCATGTTCAACTGTTTGTTGACCCATTTTATTTAATGATCAGCCTGTCTTCAACAGGAAAACATGTCCGTTTTTAACTTTTGGCAGTTACTAAATAATTGAAGACTAAGATGGGATAGCCTAAAGGCTGGACATACCTGCAGTTCTTAGAACTGTTTTGTAAACTGGACCTTCTGTGCTAATTAGTTTAAAAATGCCTTGATTACAACTGTAAAGTGTCACTGCCAATCTCCCTTTGTGCAGTAGTCATGTCCTGTGTAGCAGTTGAATTGCTCTTCAAGGGTGCTAAATAACTTACCATAGGGTGTTTATTACTTGCTGRTACCCTGGTACCAATTATGTATGTTGGCACATAATTTTTATAGGAAATTAAGTAGAAAGTAATCAGGCAATTTTCTTTTTCCTTTTAAACTGGGAGGTGGTTTTGTAAATGTACCATAATTTGATTAGTTTATTTGTAACTTAATAAGGTGCACTAATTGAAAACTATTGTCTAGCCCTCCTCTGGTCCTTTTTTATCACAGAATCTCAGAATGGTTTGGGTTGGAAGGGAGCTTAGAGATCATCTTGTTCCAATCCCCCTTCCATGAACAGGCACACCTTCAACTAGACCAGGTAGCTCAAAGCTCCATCCAACCTGACCTTGAAACACTCCCAGGAATGGGACACCTGCAGCTTCTCTGGACAATCTGTGCTAGTGCCTCACCACCCTCACAATAAAGAATTTATTGCTAATACCTAATCCAAACCTGCTCTTTTACAATTTCATCATTCCTCCTTGTCCAGTCACCCCCTGCCCTTGTGAAAAGTCCCTCTCCAGCTCTCTGGTAGCSTCTTTTAGGTACTGGAAGGTGGTATGAGGTGTCTCCACGGCCTTAATGTCTCCAGACTTAACATCTCACTCTGTCCTCATAGGAGAGGTGCTCCAGCCCTCTGAGCATCCTGGTGGCTTCCTCTGCACTCTTTTCAAAATGTCCATGTGTTTATGTTGGGGCTCTCAGAGCTGAATGCAGCACTCCAGGTTGGGAGGCCAAAGGGACAGAATCCCTTCCCATGCCCTGCTGCCCACACTGCTTGGGATGCAGCATAGGATGGGATTGATTGGCTTTCTGGGATGTGAGAGCACATGGATGGGTCATGTTGGAATTCTTGTCCACCAACATCCCCAGGTGCTTCTCCTCAGGCTGCACTCAATCCATTCGCTGCTCAGCCTGTACTTGTGCTTGTGATTGCACCAACCCAGATTCAGGTCCATGCACTAGGACCTGTGGAATTTCATGAAGATTGCTCAGGGCCATCTCTCAAGCTTATCAAGGTCTCTGTGGGTGGGGTCCCTTTTTTGGTTATATGTTGTTGTTCAATTCTGCTTCATTAAGTGGTAAATTAATACAGCACTGTATTTCAAGGAAACCAGGAAGGACATATCAAAATAAACTGAAATAGAATTTAAAGTATTCTATAGTGTTATTTGTAAATCTAGAGAGACAAGATTCTCAAGAGAGTATTATGTTCTCATATATCAAGTAACCATAGTTTTTGTGGAATCCAGGATGTCTCTCAGAGGTGGCAGCTCTGTTTCACATCTTCCAATATGTTACATCCTTTTGAAAATCTCATCCTTGCTGTGGGTGCTGATTGAGTCTGTGAATGTTGCCTGTCATATTAACATGTGAAACATAATGTAATATATTAATATAAAATGACCAAAATTTAATATACTCTGCTCTGACCTTCCTCAGATTGTCATTCTTGATATAGAGCTAAATAGTGTGATCTGTGCTGCCCTGGGACTGAAAACCTGTGAAAAGTCTATAAAGCTGGTGGTGTAATTCCAGGCTGTTAAGCATTCTTATTCCTTAACTTTGTGCAGGTCAGATATTTATATTAATGTGGTAGAGTGTTAAAGACATACCTTTACATATTCTGACATATGCAAAGCCTGTATCCCTGTAGGTAATCTGTGGGGAATACTCCTCTCACTTTGAAGGTCACACTGTGCAGTTAGAACCATCGTGACACGTTCTGGCTGATGGCTGTATCTGGTAATTAATTGTTAATTACTTTGAATTTCTCTTTCTTTGCAGGTTGATGATTCCACTTGTGATGCTGAAATACTCTCCTTGCTCCTCAACGCCAAGCTGGTGGTGAAGTGCATGTCCACTGCCTTCTGCCCACGCCTCATTGATCACCTCCTGGCTAACCAGGGGCAGGGGGGCTGGGATGTGGAGGAAATTGCACAGCAGCTTAAGGAAGCAGGGTTCWGTGCAGAGGCCGGGTCTCTCCTGATGGCTCATCGAGGGACCCATCCTGCACTCAGGACTTTCACTACTGCCCTCCAGGCTGTTCAGCACTGGATCTGAAAATGTTGAACTTATGCATTTGTCTGCATTTATGCTGGAGATCTTACACAAAAGGGAGAAATTGTTGCTCTAGTAAAGTAACAAAGTGARTTATTACCTACATTTTGTAGAAAACACGCAGCACACAGTAAATTCCCATGTACTTCTAATTGTTTAAAAAACTATTGGTGCAGACTGTATCATTCTGTTGTATGATTAGCAAAGCAATGAATCTGATCATCCTTTCAGATCAAAGTTAAATGGTTACACTCAGTTACATATAAATGAAACATTAGTAAGGTGGCAGGCTATATACAATTTGTCTTAATTTCTGTAACTAATTTACTCTTGTCATAATGTAAAACTAATRTAAAAATATAAAGATATATATAGAGCAAAAAAAGTCACAAGGGTGATTTTTGAGAATTTCAAAACCTTAAAATTCAGTATTGTGCAATGTTGTTATCACAGCTTTTGTTTGCAATAAATAAAATATTTTGCATTTAATGTACTRTTTCTTTCAGCCATTCAGGCAGATAAATATTTTCTTTCTTCAGCTGCTTTTCTGAAATTCCTGTCTCTCCTTAGTGATGTTTATTCATGAGGACAAGTCTAAGAGATATTTTTCTCCACCATTTGGGAAGCCCCATCTTAAATCCTGAACATTTGTTGATACCATTGTGAATGTACTTTCAAAGTATTTAGTTACATTTTTCCTGAGTTGTGAAAAATTGCATAAATTTGTATATTTGCAGAATCACGGAATATGCTGAGTTGGAAGGGATGCACAAGCATCCTTGAGTCCAACTCCTGGCTCTGCACAGGACCATGTGCCTGAGGGCAGTGTCAAAATGCTCCTTGAGCTCCATCAGGTTGCTGCTGTGGCCACTTCCCTGGGAAGCCTGTTCCAGTGCCCAGCCACCCTCTGGGTGAAGAACCTTTTCCTAATATTTGACCTAAACCTCCCCTGACACAGCTTCAGGCCATTCCCTCGGGTCCTGTCACTGTCACCACAGAGCAGAGATCAGTGCCTGCCCCTCCTCTCCCCCCCACAAGGAAGCTGTAACTGCAGTGAGCTCTGCCCTCWGTCTCCTCCAGGCTGAACAGACCAAGTGACCTCAGCCACTCCTTACACAGCTTCCCCTCAGGGTCCTTCACCATCTTTGTTGCCTCCTTTGGACACTCTTCAGGAGTTTAAAGCCTTTCTTATATCGTGGCACCCAAAACTGCCCCCAGCACTGGAGGTGAGGCTGCCCCAGTGCAGAGCAGAGCAGGACAATCCCCTCCCTTGCCCAGCTGGCCATGCTGTCCCTGATGCCCCCAGGACAGGGATGGCCCTCCTGGCTGCCAGGGCACTGCTGGCTCAGTTTGAACTTGCCATCAACCAGGACCCCCAGGTCCCTTTCTGTTGCACTGCTGTCCAGCCTCTCATTCCCCAGTCTCTCTGTCCATCCAGGGTTGCCCCATCTCAGTTGCTGAATCCATCAATTTTTCTGCTGAACTTCAGATGATTGCTGATTGCCCATCCTTCTTGATTTGTCAAAGTCTCTGCCTTCAAGGGAGACAGCAGCTCCTCTCAGTTTTGCCYCATCTCTGAATTTCCTCAGTATCCCTTCCAGTCCTTCATCTAGGTGATTTATGAAAATGTTGAAGAGCTTAGGGCTGAGGATGGAGCCCTGTGGAACCCCACTAGTCACAAGTCTGATGCCACCTCTTTCATTGTCACCCTTTGTGACTGACACATGAGCCACTTGCTCACCCATCCCATGATGTGTTTATTCAGCTGTGTGCTGGACATTTTTTCCAGAAGGATCTTGTAGAGATACCTCCTGTAGAAGAGAGAGTATCAAAAACTACACTGAAATCCAGTGCTCATCCTTTCAAGGTGGGTTACTTTGTCTTAAAAGGATATTGGGCTGGATAAGCAGGACTTTGCTCTCATGAAGCCATGCTGGCTGTGAGCAGTGACTGCATTGTCTTTCAGGTCTTCTCAAATATCTCACAAAATAAACTCTGTAATTTTACCAGGGACTGATTCTAAATGCCTTTCTGTCTTATTAAGACAGAACAAATTTTTTTGTTGTTTTCAGAGGTTTTTTAACAAGGGCACTGTTTATTACACTGCATTACCCGAAGGGTTTGATGTTTCGTGTTTACAGACACTCTTAAAACTAGTCTGTGAATCTTTTGCCTAATCTTGTGTTCTAATTTTGATGTAATAATGCACAGAAACATTGTATGTTATAAGATCCAGAGGACATTGGAAACAATCTCTAGGGTAATGTAACCGCCTGCTTAAGGCAGGATGCCTGTATGGCTGGAGTAGGTTGCTCCAGCCTACATTCATTTGGGTCTGGAAAACCTCCAAGGATGACTGTGTTGCCTGTTCCCATGTTGAAAAGCTTTTTGTTTGTCCTCTTGGGATCTGCTTTGTTTTACCAGCTTTTACTGACTGTGAAAATGGCTCAGATGTCAGCCTTACTTCCCCATTGCACAGGATTTGTAATGAGACTTTTAACAATGCTTTAATACTTCAGATTGTTAACTTATCTTTTGTGTTTGCTAGTCCCAGCTGTCCTTGAGTGTTTATGGAAGGTTGTATCATCCATGTATTAGCATACATTCCAGATTCCAATTTCTATCATTCAACTATACTGCCTTAATTCTGTTCTCTTATGTTGGCAGTCCCAAGAGCCCCAGACTAGTAAAGCAAGTATATTGGAGTTGCAGAGGAAAGGAAGGAAAAAAATTAAAGAAGGTAATATAAGTGGTAATCAGTAGATGTGGACAAACAACATGCACACCTCCAGCCAGAAAACCTTGAGATATTCTGTAGAAGATATTTCAATACTTTAGTGAAGCATTTTGGCCTGCAGGTTTTGTTCTCAGGTTGGTAAATCCAGTTTTAGATTTTCTGACCATTCTTGTTCAGGATCATGAGGAGTTTGTGTTTAGTGTCACTCTAAAACTGAGCTGTAGAAAAACTTCTAATGAGTGTTATTGATCTCCTGTCCATTTTCTCGTTTGCTGGCATTACAAATCCATGATCAATACTTTCCTTGCAGCCCGGATTATTCTTGATTTATTCTGTATTCAGAACTTTCACCTGTAAGAAAAAGTATTACTTTAGTATATATATCCAAAATTATCAGCCTATATTAGTATATGTTGCAAAGGAAATTTAAGAAAAAAAAAGAGGCACATAACAAGAACCTGTATCCCAGTGTCAGCCTTTTAGTATCTTCTGTATTGCAGAATAACATTTAATACTSTGGGATTGAATAGGATACATTAGCAGGTGCTATTGAGTTGGGTTTGGATTTTGGTTTTTGTTTTCTTTTTTTCTTTTTAAAGGCTAAAAAACTCACCTTGGTAGTACTTTTAGCCAGGTTATTGTTATACTGAGCTCTGAACAGTTCAGTTCTATCAGTTTATTTGATTTGCAATTGGGATTTGTTCATAATACAGCATAAGCGGATTTTCGTTTTCTTTTTTACCTCAAACAATTCCACGTTCTGGAGATATTTCTGCTCCCAAAAGCAAGTGAATAGAGTTGAGTTGTGTCTCCAAGAGCAATGCTTCCTAGGGCAATTAATCCTCTTTTGTCTCAAAGACACTGATAGTGTTTGGATCTTTAAGGAGCTTTTAGCTGCTTGGGAGACAGAGCAAAGCAGCAAAATATATCACCTTGCTTTTGAATAATTAGAACCAGAGATTAGGGAAGAAMGATCATAACTCAGAATTTCTTGTTCTACTGGAAATACTAAGTATAGCTAGTATGACATTGCAATACATGCAGAGTAGACATTTCTATTTATAAACAAATGTTGCAATTTGTTGACAAAATAAAAGTGCAGTTCAATGAGTAGGGTGGCTACACATGATTCAAATATTTTCATTTTATAATGCTAGTTCTTGTGATTTACTGTCTGTGACATTCTGCACAGTGAGAAGAAGCTTTGAGAGTGGCCATCTGGTGCCAGAGTATGGCAACCCCCAGCACAGGAAAGACATGGACCTGTTGGAGAGAGTCCAGAGAAGGCCACAAAAAKKATCAGGAGGCTGGAGCGCCTCTCCCATGAAGACAGGCTGAGAGAGCTGGGGTTGTTCAGCCTGGAGAAGGCTCCAGGACACTTCATAGCACCTTCYAGTACTTGCAGGAGCTTGTAAGAAATATGTGAATAAAGTTTTTAGTAGGGTCCATTGTGATAGGACAGATAATGTAGAAGAGGGTTGATTTAGATTAGGTATCGGAAAGAAGATTTTTATTATGAGGATGAAGAAACACTGGCACAAGTTGTCCAGAGAGGTGGTAGCTGTCCCATCCCTGGAAACATTCAGGGTCAGGTTGGATGAGACTCTGATATCCAATTGAAAATGTCCCTGCWCATTGATGACCTTCAAAGGTCCCATTCAACCCAAACTATTCTATGAATATGGATACCTGCATCATAGGGGTAGGAATTCCTACACTTGCAAAARCACAATTATTTTTTGTATTTTTTGTGTATTTATTGAGACATGGAAGGCAGGAGCAGAGCTGTGCCTTGTATCAAAGGTTGCAGACACACCAGAAGTTCTGGGGGCATACAAATGTTTCTCAATTTTTGATTATTTAGCTATTACTGAGCACCCGAGGTAGTGTTTGCATAGGATTATTTCATTTGACGCTGAGCTCCCTATCCACAGTGGTAGCAGTAATCTGAAATTGCTGTGTGTGTTACAGTTCATTTGTGATTATGTTTATCTTGTACATCTGTGATTGTAACACTGCCCTCTCCTCCTTGGGCCACACTAAGATCTCAGAAATGCTCATTAGGCCTCAGCCTTGATGAACAGCAGCTGGCTGAGCTTCTCTTGAGCTTTTCAGAAACACTCTTTGCTCCCAGGAACTTACACCATCTGATGAGCTCCTGGTTTTAATGAACAGCCTTAGAAACTTGTTTTTCCTGCCTGAATAACAGCCCAAATGGAACAACATTTTTGTAGCTGATCTTTCAAAGGAGGTTACTGACCTGAATTGTGGTCAGGATGGGAAATTGCTATGACTAAAGCCCACCCTCTTGTGACCTATGGACAATGGTCCCAAGTGAGATCCACTGACCTGTCCCAGACACAGTGGGCTGTGACAGCATCTCTCTCTGAGTGAGACACCAGTGTGAGCCAGAGAACCCTCAAGTTTACTTGAAGGACAGCTGCCAGAAGCTGACAGAGCCTGGGCTGACACCCCCACTCCTCAAGAATCAACCTTCATCCTCTGAGAAGATCCAAAGGCATCCAATGTGAGTACTTCCCTGAAAATATGGGGAATTTTCACAGGGATATATATGCCTACATACTCCTTTAAGTCTGTGTGTGTGTATGAACATGTTAAAGTCTTGTGAATATTTCTTAAATTCTTAAGTACATTAGATTCATAAGTTAATTAGGTCTATAAGTGAGTTGCCATTGTGCTATGGTAAATTCTACAAGAATCTTTTATTAAATTGTTTAAATTAGGCTGTTGATTAAGTGCTGTTAAGTTTAAGTGCTGTTAAAAACTTCAGACCTAAGCCATTGGTGACATGTGGGGCTAAGTTTGGCAAGGCTGATGCAGTGGGAGTTGATCACTCAGAAAATATGTTTCATGAAGACTTTGAACATTTTTTCATCAAACCACAGTTCTCAAAAACTTGTCTTCATTACCAYCCCTCTGATCTCTGAGGAACGTTCTGATAAATTCCTATACCCTTAATGCAACAGCACTTTGATGCCCCTTTTGTAGACATAGAAAATAGTAAACCTGAATCTCTTTGGCAATAGCCTGTGCTTGAAAACAGCCTGCTTATTTTGCTGGAGACGTGGCACATGATGAAAGCAGAAGCATAAAGGTCCTCTGGATGGTCAGAAATAGGCTCTTTCTTTTAACTTAGCTAAAACATCTGCTGTCGTGGTTCTATTCTCCACAAGAGCTCAGTGTCCTTAGCTTTCATGTTTGTCCTAAGCAATGTTCTATTGTACTGGGTGGAGATGGAGTATGGAGTTTGCAGAGTGAATGAGCATCCCTTTATAGTTGAGGAAGATTTTAGAAATGAAAGGACAAAGCCTCATCTTTCCATAGTGCTTAGGAAAGTTGTGGTTTAACTACAACTTTCAGCAGATAATTATGACATAATTAATTATGTCATATTTTTATGACATAATTTTTTATGACTTTTTAAAATTAATTATGATATAATTTAAAAAAATACAAATCCCTCTCAAAGCCTTTCTGTCTACCATGACATTCAGAAACATGMAAATCTTACTTACTTTGATTTCTTCTTATAGTGATAAATTTCATCTGTCATTTTTCTTCACTTGCTTTGAGATTGGCTAACAAAGGGGATGACTTGGTGCTCATGCTAATGACTCTGCTGTTGAAAAAAGCAGGGTATTTTATCATGTTGATTGAACCTCCATGGGATACACTAAGCTGTGCAAACAGAAGATAAAGTCTGACATTACATCCAGCTCAATCATAGCTGGATCTGACAACCTGGTCAGCATTTCTACCTAAAAATAGAGACTCTGCTTTCTGAAGCTGCCTGGGAGCAGATGGAAGAGAACCTGACAGCTTCCCTCTTGCACAGCCATGTCATTTTCATWTCCCAGCTTCCTGTACCATTTCCCAGTACCAGATACAGGATAGTTAGTGGAAAGCTTTGGTATATGCTGTGGGTTGACCCTGGCAGGTGGTGGCAGGTGCCCACCAAAGCTGTTCTGCCACTGCCCTTCTCAGCTATGTAGGGGAAAGAAAATATTAAAAGGTTCTTGGATCAAGATAAGGGCAAAGAGAGATTACCCTGCAYTGACCATCACAAGGAAAACAGACTCCACTTGGGAAAATCAGATTAAGTTATTGCCAATCAGACCAGAACAGGGTAATGGGAAATAGAAACCAAATATTAAAACATCTTCCACCCACCTCTCCTGTCTTCCCATGCTGAGTTTCACTCCCGATTTTCTCTCCCTCCTCATCCCTGGTGGTCCAGAGGAATGAAGAAATAGAAAATTCATCATAAATAAAATTTAACATAAAGAATGTGATTACCACTGAAATAGAATTGTCTGCTCAACATGTGTTCCTCTCGCTCTGACATCAGCATCTTCTGCCATGCTGTGCTGGCACACTGAATATCTCTAAATGTCATTTTAGACTACCCTCCTAGGCTTCCCATGCTTTCTGGGCACAGTAATGGGAAAACCAGCTCCACATAGAGCTCTGATTTATAGTCAAATGGCCTTCATAATCCAGGTACACAAAGATTCACAACAGCCTTTTTCCTTGACAATCCTTATCTGCCTAATGTGCATATAAAAATTATTCTAATGAGAAAAACAGATATATGCTGTTTAAAATAAAAAAGTAATGTTTGAAAACAAACAAGCAGAAGGAGTTTAGTCTAAATGGGAGAACAATAAAGAACACAAGCTGTGAATGAAACAGAGGAGTGATTTTAATTATTCTGATAGTACCATCTGCACTGGCTCTGGCTAGAGAGGAACAAGGACACAAATGCAAATTTCAAGAGTGTGTGTGTATCTGAATGTAAATTTCAGCAATATGTATGGGAATACATTCACAGTATCCTATATAATCTTGAAAAGGAAATGGAAGTGCAATTTAAGGTCGAGTCCTGGGATGTTTCTTTTGTGACCTTTTCCATTTAATTAGACACTTAATGACTATTTTGTCCAAGTGATGATTTAAGTGTTGCACTGGTGAGGTCACACCACAAGTCCTGTGTCCAGTTCTGGATCCCTCCAGAAAGACGTTGAGGCACTGGAGCGTGTCCAGAGAAGGACAACGAAGGGGTGACAGGTCTAGAGAGTCAGTCCTATGAGCAGTGGCTGAGGCATCTGGGGGTGCTCAGCCTGGAGGAAAGGAGGCTCAGCAGTGGCTGAGGGTGCTCAACCTGGAGGAAAGGAGGCTCAGGAGTGAAAACTACTTGAACTCCCTACAACTGCCTGGAAGGAGGTTGTAGCCACGTGGGGTTGGTCTTTTCTCCCMGTCAACAAGCAACAGGGCAAGAGAGCATGGACTCAAGCAGCAGCAGGGGAGATTCAGGTTTGACATTAGGAAAAATCTCTTCAMTGAAAGGGTGGTTAAGCTTTGGAATGGGCTGCACAGGGAGGTGGTGGAGTTACCATCCCTGGGAGTATTCAAGAAATGAYTGAATGTGGCACTCAGGGCTATGGTCTAGTTGCCCTGGTTATGATAGGTCCAAGGTTGGACTTGATGATTTTGGAGGTCTTTTCCAACCTTAATGATTCTGTGATCCTGTTAGTTCTGATAATGACATTGCAGAGAAAAGTAGAGTGAAAACAATCCTTGGTGATTTTGGACTTTGGAGCTATAACATTACATCCCTGTTCTGTAACAAAAATGTTCCTAAGATGTGATATTTTTCAGTCTTTGGCACTTTCTTAGACTGTTCARAATCTCTGGACATAAGTGGATGAAAAAATAGAAGTGATTGTGAGATACTGCTTTCATATGAAGCAAGTCCAGTTTGAGATGGTTCAAGATTCAAGATATTTAAAGTTACAAATTTTAGGTAATTGTTAGCATTATATCCCAGTATAATCTATGTCTCTTCAATGACTTGACATGTCTCCATAGGAACAAAACACCTAGGTAAATGTTTAAGTGCTTTGTTTGCTCTTTAATTGAGCATAATGATGGAGAAATACCTGGAATGACCACACCAAGCAACTCTGTTTAAATGTGGGATTTTCTAAAACATCTACAACATTCAGGAGTCTGAGARTCTTGGTCTGGAGAGGAATGACAGTATTGCATCTTCCTCATAGAAATGAGCAATGAGCAAAGGGAAATGAATGAAGATGACTACAAGCTACCATTTGTAATTTAAGCTCTAGGTTTTTTAATTACTTGTTGATTCCTTCAGGTTATTTTGCTTTTAGATGGCAGTGTTAATTATGGTAGTATTCCCAGGACACCCCAGACTGTGAAAGCTCTGAACCTACATTCARCAGAATATTTACACTATGTGTTAGAAATTATGCGCTTAGAGAAAACAAACAGTGAAGGAATTGTGACAAAATTATTTTTGCACAGATTCTGCTCAGCACCTTCTTGGCTTTGCCAACATGAACCTTAMCAGATTTAAGATACCTTTTTGGTTTGTTCACCAAATTGGATTTGTTTCTTTCACCATGTTTATCCAAGGATTCCTAGTTTAGACTGAAGTTTGGTCTTAACATGCCAATTATCAGGGAAAAATATACTGACTAGAAAGGATATGCTGCCTCTGGTTAAATGTCAGCACACTGTTTATGCCCTGGATCTGGGCAATCTGGMTCTCTATTTCTTTCAGAGGAAATGAAGGACTATCAATGACAGCTTTAAGAACATCTCTGTTTAGAAAAGGGCAGGAAGTTATTTTGGAACTTTTCTCAGTGGTTTTCAGGAGGACGTGAAAAACATGATGTTTCTTCAGATTTCATATGTATCAAACAATATTTTAGGAGCAAACACAGAGGGATAGATTTGGTTTTGACTCATAAGGTTAGTTTGCTGAAGTCTTAGTACCAACCATCAGTCTTCTGAAGCCAGAGGACTGGTTTTTTTAACATTCCATAATCATAGTTATGTATAAAACTGTCAGCATTGAAAAAATATAGGGTAAAGAAAATAACTTTTGCACTTAGTATTTTACTAGCTACAGCAGCATTTGAACACATTTATAACTAATTCCATGAAATACCACTAAAATACTTTCCAGTTGCCTACATGAGACCTCTAAAAATAGTTGACATTTTGATAACTTCTCTGTATTCTGCTTTAAATGTGGTGAATTATTATTGWCTTTAAAAGCTGGGTTTTCCATTCTGTGACCTGAAAAATCAGAGAAGTAAGGGAAGAGAGTGCATGTCGTGTTTATGCCATTCTCTTAGTTGTAGCTTTATCGAAGAGCAGTGCCTTATACACAAAGCAAAGTGTGAGCAGATGCAGCTCAATCTCTTAAATTTCCAGCCTGAAATGCAGGGAGCACTTTTGAAAATTTTTCCTTGCTCACTCAGGWTTTCACTCATCTCAATGTATCTAAAACTATTGGAAAAGCCTCAAGGTCTTCAGAACTATCAACAGTGGAATAAAACAGGGAGCAGAATTGTTTCTCTGTGTTAAATTCCCTGCTGTTGCTGTGGTTGAAGGCACTGGCAATGTCCTGCATATTTCATTTTTTTTTCACAGKATTTTGTGGCATTTGAGATTTTCAGCAAGGATTTAATTCTGTTCTATGCTGTTGAGAATTTCCACTGACAGCACTGAGTAAATGTTCTTTCTGTTCTGATCTATTGTCCCATGGATGTAATGTGTCCTGAGAGAAAACCAATTGGTAYCAACAATTAAAATTAGCTGGGAAGATCTATTTTCATGACCCTATTACTTATTGCAGCTGCTAGTTTCAGCTTTTGGTTTTGACCACAGTTCAAAAATTAAGGATTGCATCTGMAGGTGAACAGAAATCAGCAAGCTGGATTTTGTTATCCCAAAACAACTGTATGCTCCATCAGATCAAATTTCAAACCTACAAAGACTTAACCAGAGGAATATTGTAACTGTGGGGAAAAGAGTGGAATAATTCCTGGCATGCCTAGGATAAGCTTGAACAACACAACCTCTGGTGTTTACAGAGCTGCCACTGAGGATTACTGAGAAGTGTCACACAGCYGCGCATGGGAAGTGGTGGTTGACATAATTCTCAACATCTCAAAGCCCTGCTGTTCTGATGAGTTTGGCTTAACCCTAGGCCTGAGAGCTCTCTCCTCGATTAAGGGCTAGCATTTAGCAGTGCTGTAGAAAAGAGCTTTTTGGGGGTGTTTGATGTCAYGGTGTTAGCTTTGAGTGCTTGGAGCCGGCAGCCTTTCCAGCTCCAAAGAGCTGTGGATCACTTTGCATTGCTGTATACATTTGTAACTTTGAGACATTGACCTTACAGGAGGAAATTGCCCTTCCCCATTCTTTGCACGTGGTTTGGAYGTGAACTATTAAAAGTGAACTGTGGGGCAGATGAAGGAGGGCTTTTTGTTTGCTTCTTCTCTTGCAGTACGCCAAAATTTTTCCCTATTGGCCTGGAGAATTTTAGCAGTTGTTACAACTGCTGTGGCCCCAGTGATGTACAGGGATGTACACTCACAGCTTCTAGCATTGCCAAAAAATTTGGCAACCAGACATAGGGCAACATCTGTGTATCAAAACTGTAACAGTAATTTTATTGACTTCTTTTTGGTAGTCACTTTTTGAAACACCYTCTGAGGAGTAATTTAATTGTAGAGACCAGCAAAGAGGATATGTAACTTCAAGACTGACTGAATCAATTGAAATTTGAATTGTCTTCTCTCTTTCCAATGACTCTCTACTTTACCAATGAAATTTTTATTAAGACTACTAAAATTACATTACCAGTGTAATTTTAGAAATTGGATACTACTTATGTATTCAGCTTCCTATATGCAGAGTTCATGAGTGAGAAGGTGGTTTTCCAGAGGTGTCCAGAAACTTTGCTGCTTAGCCAGCCTGTTCCTCTCTTTTAGAGCAGCCAGTAGGCTCAGTCAGATTATGGATACTTCTTCCAGAGATTCACCAGAAGAAAGAACAGGTCCTTTGGCTCATCYTTCTATTGAACAAATGGAAGAAATTTCCTCTTTCTAGAGCTATTCCAGACATTTGTGATGGAAAATCAAATGAATGAATGTAGCCKTACTTTCCTGTAAGGGTTTCTTGCMGACAAGCTTAGAATTTTCTCTTCTTTAAGATTTTTCAAATATTCAAGTAGCTATTTTTATATGGGTTTTATTCTCCAGATTGCTTACCACAACTTGTTACTTTTATGAGCTTCTAGGATTTTTAATTAATGCTTATTTGGCTAAGAGGATTTTAAAGGCCAATACACACCATTGTTTCACTCCTGRAATACTTAGCTAAAGCTCTTTTAATTTTTGCTGCTGAAAGAGCATTAGAATCTGTGTTATGTAAATTCCATAGATATCCCTGTGTCTAACAGCAAAAATCTCTTTTACAGATGTTTAGAATAAAAAGAAGATCTTCAGACCCCAGGGCTATGAATTCATGGCTTGTATCCTAAAGCCTSTTTGTGAGTAGTTTATGGCTCGGCCCAGGAGGGTACTGTGAAATAATCTATCTGCCAATAACCAGGTGATGTTACACAGATGTGTTAGGTCTCTATTCTGCTATAGCAATGATTTGTCTGGCCTGGAACTAACTCCATATGTTGCTTCTTATTAACCTGTTGGAAGGAGCAGGGCTTGTCCAACCTTCTGTCTGTAGCCTGCCAGCAAGAAGATGGGTGAAAGCTCTTGCTCMTAGAAAGATGGATGTAGTGTCAGCGCTTCCTGTGGCTAGGCTGAGTTTGACAAAACATTGGTGTGATGTCTCCTTTCCCTCTTAGACCTGGTGATTCCTGTGAGTCRGAAGCTGCAGGCCTGAATGGTCCTAGGCAGGAGTAGGTTGACTGACAAAAGATTTCTCCTCTGAAATTTTTCAGCTGGAYCAGTCTTGGAATTATTGGACGGAGGATCAGCCCATGCCTTAGGTTTAGTTTTTTCTTTAGGGCTACTAATGTGGCTTGTTACMTAATATCCTTCCCAGTTTTGCCCCWCAATATTTTGATTAGGCAGCTTCTAACCTCRTTGGTTTCCCAACAAACAGAAAGGACATCCTGTGTCATCTTGTGCCCCATTGTAAAATATTATAAAGTCCTTTAAAATATTATTAAGCCATGATAGCCTTTTTTTTTTTCCCCTTACCAATTCTTRTCTTATATGTTCCCAATACAAAAGCTTGTCCCTTACTGGAAATAAATGTATGTAAGAGAATCTGCTTAAAAACCCCTTCTTATTGAACAYACAAGTCCACATGGTCATCCCATCACATTTCTGCACTACAGAATGTGAAGTCCCTTGTTCTGTGGGCAGGGGCTTCCCTGGGATTTTGCACTGTTTCAGGTGTGTGCATTTCCATTCCTTTTAAGCTTCCTACCTTCCCAGCCCACATTCATCATGTCTCTGGAAACCCTAGCCCAATTTGTAGTACCAAGTCTTCACAATTCATTTGTTTGTTTGGGGCTTTTTTGTGTTTTTTTTTTTTTCCTAAAATTTAATATCTTTAAAAAATTCTAGCTCAGCCTAAGTTATGTCAAGTATCACTTTATCCTTGAGTATGATCTCTGTGCTGAGCAGTAAGATGCATCTGTCTTTTCTAACTGAACCTCTTCCTTATCCTCGACTTTGAGATMTTATTTTCTCTCACTTCAAATTCATGTTTTCATGGATATTCTGGTATTGTATTTGACATTACAGTGCAAAATGTCTAGTTAAGGTAATGAAATCTTCTATCTAGAATGAAGAACCTTGAAAAAACAATGTCCTTGGTAAGTCAGAAGAAGTGGCATGCTCTATTGCTACCACTCTGCTGCTATACTATTTTCAATGTTAACATCAGAACTCAAAGTCTGATGCATTTAGCAAATAGCTAATTTGCCTTTAAAGTTTGTCGTTTTAAAAATAGCACTCCCAGCCTCTTGTAAGCAAGCAATTCCAAATACATAGTACAAATAAATTCCCTGCAGATCCTTTTTCATCCCAGTCATTAACCAAAGAGAAACCAGGTCAAACATCTTCTCACTAAGAAAKTCAGCCCAGGGTAAACACACAGGAGCTGGACTCTGCACTGTGGGTATTTACCCTGCCACTCTGATTTGAGCAGTGGTGTGACAATAATAGAGGCCAAATTAGAAGCTGTGCTAGGTACTTTCCATGTTTAATTACTCCTAGTACTTAACTGACATCATGTTGAAAAGCTTTGTTTTGTTTAATTTTCCTAAAACTGTAATGGAAAAACATCCCTTTCTCAAATTAACTGTTTGCATATTGGGGAATACCTCACTGTTGCCTCCTTCATTATTATGAAATTTATATTTTGAAAGGCTTTTTAAAACATTGTCTTTAGTTTCAACAAATATAATTCTTTGATTTTTCTTTCTTCATTTTTTTTTCTTCATGTTATTTTTAAAACACCTTCCTTGCTTTCTCCTTGAGTTGCCAAATTTTATTTGAATTACTGTACCATAGTTATGGTCTTGTCAATACTTTGCAGAGTGGAACAGCTACTTTTCATGACCTTCATGAAATACTTCTCCACCTTCATTAGAGAATTACTTTTGCTCTGTACTCATGYTCTCAACTCATTTTATTTGTAGTTTATTGTAGCCTCAGCTATGTTTCTGCAGTGGTTCAGCTGTGTAAACAGTCTCATTTTTATATTTACTACTTTAATTCTTCTTTCTCAGGTGTACCATTTTTTTGGTCAAATTTCATGGCATTTCTTTGATAAGGGGCTGTAACCATGTCCTTGAGAATCTTTAAGGTGTTTTCAGCATCCAAAAATAGGTTTTGCTTTCAATCGTTTCACTACAGAAAATTCTGAATATAATTCAAAATATATGACAGATCTCCTATTTCCTCTCCCACCATTCCAGGCTAAAAGAAACTATTAGTAACTATGCTAGGAACATGTTGTTCTCTGATTATTCTCACTTGGTTGTGCAGACAGTTAGTATTAGCTTCGCCTAAACCACACAACCCTAATTTTCCTATGTAAACATCAAATTCCAACAGTTTTACTAAAGACAAGATGCATAAGTTAAACTTCTTCCCCCTAGCCTGATAGCTCTGTGTATTGGGCTTGTGTGGCAAGCTATTGCTGGCTGGGAGGGGTCGCAGGGGTGGCTTCTTTGAGAAGCAGCCCCATGTCCATGTCCAGCAGAGCCAATGTCACCCAGCTCCAAGATTCACCCACCCCTGCCAAGGCTGAGCCCTTCAGCAGTGGTGGTAACACCTCTGGGATAACAGAGCTAAGGGAAAAGAAGTTGTTGTGCAGAAGAAATTGTGGCCAGAGGAGGGAGGAGGGAGAATATATGAGGGGAGCGAGCCCACAGACACCAAGGCCAGTGCAGAAGGAGGGGCAGGAGATGTTCCAGGTGCCAGAGCAGAGATCTCCCTGCAGCCTCTGGTGCAGCCCATGGTGAGGCAGCTGTGCCACTGCAGCCCATGTTGGACCCACATGAGAACAGGTAGATGTCTGAAAGAGGCTGTGACCTCGTGGGAGGTCTGTGCTGGAGAAGGCTCCTGACTGGAGCAGCTTTAGTGGGCTCGTGGTCAAGCTGAAGTCAATTCACCTCACCCTGTCAGAGAAGTAAATTACATTATTGTGGCATCATGTGCTTTAGAGAATCCATTTTTCTATTTATTCTCATGTTAATACAGTGTCCTAGCTATAAAAAAAATGGTTTCAAATTTTTTCCTCTTTTAGATATCAGGGTTTGATCTTCAATTCTCTAGTGACTGATGTATTTTTATTTCCTTTTGTGTAGAGTACTTTTTTCCTCTAGAATGTATTTTACCTTCCTTAAGCTCTTGCAGGAAACCATTAATTATTTGGAGGTTGTTTGGCACATTCCTGACATTTATTCAGATACTTAATATTTATTTGTATATCTTTCAACTGCATTATTCTTAGCCATTTCAGTTATGCAGTCTGGGCAATAAAAACACTGACCTTACTGGTCTATTTCTCCTTAAAACCTGTCTCTCTTGATTTCTTGGCATGAAGCCGTGTCAAGGGAGGCTTAGGTTGGACATGAGGAAAAGGTTCTTCACCCAGAGTGGAACAGGCTCCTCAGGGAAGTGGCCACAGCACCGTCCTGACAGAGCTCAAGAAGCTCTTGGACAATGCTCTCGAGCACGGTKTGACTCATGCAGAGCCAGGAGCTGCACTTCAATGATCCTTGCTGGTCCCTCCAAACTCAGGATGTTCTGTGATACTGTGATTCTTTCCTGATAAGCACAGTCATAAAAACCTTGTTCAGATTTTCTGCTGAGGCTATATCTGTTCCAAACCCTTTTTTTACACCTTCTTTGTCTAGTAGCCCTAGAGACACTCTTGTCAGGCTTTCTACTTCTATGAAGGAGTAGTTTCTATTTGTTTTTATGCCTTTAGCAACGTTTTCCTCCATTTTTTTTGCTTACCTTAATTTTTCTTTGAGTTATTTTCTCCTTCTTTATTTGAACATGACTCAAAAGACTGTCTTATTTCTAGCAGCTTATGCTTCATGCTTCATCCCTGCAGACAATCTAGTCTTAGTTTGTGTTTCAGGAATGGCTGGTTATATTTTCAGCTGTTAGGATGATATATTTAAACCATCTCTGTCATAGTTCCAAATTTTGCATCTTTTGAATTTCATGAGTTATCTGAAAAAACCTTTTTTTCTAATTTTATTTTTGTGTGATGTCTCTTTTAAGATAAACCAATTCATTAAAGCTTTGGGGGAGAGGACATTGCATGCTTTTAACCTGATGAGTAAGTGAATGCATGTATGAAAACCAAGTATGCTGCCTAATATAGCTGTGGTGTGGTTTTGTTTGGGTTTTATTTGGTTTTGTTTTGTTTTGATTCTGGGGTTTTACTGTTGTAGTTCTTTTGTTGTTTTTGTTTGTTTTTTTTTCATTTGTTGTTATTGTTGTTGTTGAGGTTTTGAGTTTGTTTTTTGTTTTTGTTTTTTTTTTCCTGTTCTCTTTGTTGAAGTCTGGCCAAAGTCTGTTTTCCTGTTTGAGATTTGACATCCTGTATTCTATTCTGTATTTGAAGGAACACAGGCCTTATGACTGAATTTGTCATTTTTGCACTATGATTTCACCTTCTGTCTGCTTTTCCACTAAGTGGTAAATGCAGGTGGTGCCATCAAGGAGTTCTTTAGTGTTTTGTGCAGTAACTTGCAGATTGCCTCCAGAAGCTCTCTCTTGCTGTTCTCTGGATTATGGCAAGTCACTGTACCATTAGCTGTTGTCCCTGGATTTGCTGTTCAGGTGCTGTCTAGAACAGCACATTGTTTCCTCCTGGTCAGAAAAGTCACCAGAAGGCTTTCTAGCAACAAAACTCTTATCTCCAGTTCTTRGTGACTGGATCCTTGACCTGCATAACCCACCTTCTGCTCTGTGAAGGGTAGGGATAGTGCAGGGCAGTGTGTGGCCATTGTGTGGAATGCTATTGCCACAAATGGGCTTGGGGACATCGTGGTCTTCTGAGACTTCTCTTTTGCATCATGAGTATTGTGGGCCTGCAATGAAATCACTCCATGGCATCTCCAAACAGCATTCCTCCTTTTGCTCATAAACTCTACCAATAGGAAGCTGCATAGATAAATGTAATCTTAATAAAAATGGTATTGATAACGTGTCCTATAGAGTCACTTGAGAGAGAGAAACAAATTAAAATCCTGGTTGGTTCAGTAAATCTAGAGCTGCACATCACTGTAGAGGGGCTTTAGGGTGCCAGTAGTCCTCAGACAGGGAAGGTGAGCATGAGGAACATCAGTTCCACTGACGTGAATGTGAATTAAGTGCTCAGCCTGCTCAGAAGCTGAGCAATTCCCACCAGCCACAGTACTGGGACTCTAAATACCTTTGAAAGTCAGATCCATCAGATTTGCAATGTGCTGTACATAGATGAATGAGCTGTTATTTTGGGAAAGGTTGGTGTGTGAGTTATACAAGTGGGAGACTTGATGTACAAATGATTTTTGGCATAAGAGAACTAGAACTATGTCAGGCAATCCAAGGGGTCCTGATTCCCACATCAATTTCTGAACTGTTCTTTTCTTCTGTTGCTTTTTCTAAACACAGTGACCTGTAATAGATTTTATTTCTGTCTCAGTGCCCTCTGGTGTCTGWATTTTCTTTTGTTTAGTTCTGATTTCTTCTTCCTTTTTCTGGCATACTTATGCACTGAGATATCTTTCAGCTCAGTCCCTTTGTCCCCTGCACTGTTCTCTCTGACAGGTCCCATTTAACAATACTAGTCTGTCCTTCTCTCAAAAGTGTTTGCAATGCCCTTGGTTGGTGTTATTTATTTATCTCTGTCTTCTTTTCATTTTTTCTTTATTCTTTTTTATAAACTCTAAAATCTGAGGTTTACTATTCCTYGGACCACGCACCTGCAGTGGTTTCCATGGCAACATAATTCTGCAGCCCCCAGCTGTTTCATTCCTCATTCTTATTAGCAGTTTGCTGGATGCTGGTAAAAAATGTTGTGGGTTTGAAGAGGCAACCTTGCAGCTGAGAGCATGAGCATTTAATTACTTTGAAACTGCTTGTCTGGTTGTAAGTCCAGTCACTTTACCTGGGCTGAGAACACAAGTCAGCTATGGCTATTTTGCAATCTCATCTCATTAGTTGTGCTTCCTTGTAATCTTTGCATATCTACCTTATGCTTAAGTTGATAGCTCATACTCAATCCAATTATTTCTTATGATCTAAGCATGTTCAGATTGCTCTCATTTTTCCTACGTCTTTCAGGAAACCTGAAAAATAACTGCATTCCTTTAAATGAAATGTTTAAAAAGCTTACTGCAGACAAGCAGAAGCTGGGCTGTCAAGCCTCCTAAGTGCTGTCACAAAAATACCTCCATCATGTCCCTGAAAGAAAAGTCCTTATTACTTTGTGAAGGGGTCTTGAGCAGAGATTATATTGAAAGAATATAATGATCTTTCCATCTGCAAATCTGTCTTAGTTTTATGCCCCTCATCACAGTGGAACTTGAATGTCTAATGAAGAGAAATGATCAGACAGGATTCAAGGAGAAAATCAATCTTATTTTACTTAGGTCTTACCTAGCTTCAACTAATGAAAGTGCAGTGAATTAACACCTGTTGTATTATTGCCAATAGAAGTGGTGCTATCTTAAGGAGACTGGCTTCATATTTGTTTTATTATTCCCACAAAAAAAATGCAAAATAAATCTATGAAAAAATATAGATAAACTATTCTGGGTTTTTTGTAACTGTACCTAATATAATTATATATATCTAAAATAATGGGTTAGACAAAGATACACAATTTGAAGTACCAGTAACATGGAAGATATGGTTTAGCTAGAAAATGAATTCTTTTGACAGTCAAGCAAAAAGGAAAAAAACCCTCACACATTAAACCCCTGGTGTCAGAATTGGAAGAATGAAGTTATAGGAGAAAGTAACAGAGAGGAACTGTCTGTGAAAATAGGAATTTTAAGAGGGCCAAGTAGAAGTTTTTTTGAAATCCAGACAGATGCTGGATAACGCCAAATAGATGAGCCACATTTGTATCTGGTTCATTAAATACAAATTTATTGAAATAAAAACATCATTGAAAGGTGTTATTTTGATAACTCTTTAAAACAAGCTTTCAACATAGTTTAAAAATGAATGTAATCTTTATTTCTAAACTACTTCACTGAAAGAATTATTTTGACTGCTTTTATAGCTACATTAAATTGTAAGAATTATTCAAGTGTGATATCATCAATGATATAAACAACATAACTGCATTTTGTTAGGGCTTTTCTTTCCTTTAGAATTTCTCTTATATTTAGCTCCATAAAATTATTTTAAATAGACCAGAAAGTCAGTGTCCTGATTTTAGATATATTTAGGAATTTGTAGATTTTAAATTTTTTTCTTCTAAATTGTTAAATAGACCAATTTATTTTGTATTTTACATGAAGAATTTATATTCTGTGTACTCTAAAAAACAAAAACTGGAGGGAATGTAAAGAATCACTTACTTGCTTTCCTAATGTGAAAGGAAGAGTTAGTAAAATTGTTGGTATCTTCCAGTTTGATTTTCTCTTCATGTTGGAATAAAGATATGATTTTGAATGAAGGATTGTTCCCATCCTCTTTTTTAGTTTTTACAAAGCAAATAGGAAAAAAGGCACTGCTCTCTTCTAACTGCAGCCTTGGATCTGAATGCAGAGCTGGATTCTTCTCTCATGTGGCCTGGTGACCTGTAAAAAGATTCAGCACCTTCAGAATAACTGAGGGGTCTTACGAGTTTGGGGGTCTATTTCCCACCCCACAGACTGTTCTGTAGTCATGCCTCTTGAAGTGAATTCTTGTGTATGTCTGTGTTCTGAACAAGGGTTAATTAAGATACCCTATGAAGCTTTTAGTGGAGGGGAGGTAAAAAAACCCTGAAAACTGTCTACAGAATATGGGCAATACAGGAGTTTTACAGTTCTTGGGTATACAGCAGATATTTAATTGATTGAAAGTCTTTATTCTGTGTTTTGCACATGTACCTCTGTACACATTTACTATRGAATTGGTGATCAATAAGCACCAGTCGCAGTTCCTGTGGAGTGCTGAGAGACCTGCACTGCCCTCCAGAAGCCTGCAGTGCCCCTGGGGGAGGTTCCTCTGCACAGCTCAGTGTCTCRGAAGGTTTAGTGTTTGTCCTGAACAGATGGGTCAGGTTGCTAGGATCATTGAATAGTTTGGGTTGGAAGGAGCTTTAGAAGGTCACCTACACCAAGCCTTCTGCAGTAAGCAAGGACATCTTCAACTGGGGCAGGTCACTCAGAGCCCTGTCCAACCTGACCTTGAACTCTTCCATGGATAGGGCAGCCATCATSTCTCTGGACAGCCTGTGCCAGTGTCTCACCCCCCTCACTGTAAAAAACTTATTCCTTATTCCTGATCTATACCTACCCTCCTTCAGCTTAAAATCATTGCCCCTTGTCCTGTCACTACAGACTCTATTAAAATAAAGTCTGTCCCCATCTTTCTTATCAGCCCCCTCTATTTTACTGAAGGGCTGCTGCAGCTGGAGTTGAGGACATGAGCACAAGGCCCAGAGCTCTGCAGCCAACAATGGGTGTCCAGGACCCCAGGAAGAGTGATTACAGGCTAGAGCAGGAAAAGACTGAATTTTAAGACTGTATCTTGTGTTTCCCAGGTCTGCATTTCTGTTCTGTGAACTTCAGTTTGAGTGAGTAATCAGAGCTGTGTGCTGTTCTAAATAAATGGAGCTATCTGCTTTTTGAGTCATTATTTAATCACTGAAATTAATTTYGTTTTCAGAAAGGTGCAGTGTGTGATGTGGGGTAAAAAATATCTGCTTTTGTTCACTAAAACTTCCGCTGCTTCAACATTTWTTTTTTTTTTCAAGGATTGTCCAGTAGAGTGGACACAAGGTCTGGATAAGTAATTAATTAATTGTTCTAAAATTGATCCTAATTCTTGCTTTATAAAGGTTTTAATGTATTGCTCTATTTCAGCCCCAGTACACTCAGAACAGTATAGCTGGAATGTATTGAAAAAAATTTAGTTAATGATTCAGAACATTTTTCAGGCCAAAATGAACTTGCTCATTGTGGAAAGTGGTGATTTATGTATATATTCCTATGTGGAGTACAATGGTTTATCTATCTGTGCATGTCCACACACTATGATAAATACAGGATTCAAAAGTTAAATACTTGCAAAGAAAATAAATGGTACCTGTATTGAATATCCCCTTCTGCAGCCACAAAGTCCATAAACATTAGATTAGATTATGGAGGTAGGGAGGGTGGGAATGCCATTTAATTTTTTTCTTTTTTTTTTCCCTTTTCTGCCAGGTTGGAAAGAGTCATAGCAGACTGAGAAAATGAGTGTGGATTAACCATCCACAAACACTACTTTGACACAGCTGCCCCCTGCAATTTCAGTGTGGTGTTTGGGACTGAACTACCTCTTCCAGGTAGCAAAAAAATTTTTGTGTCAAAAAGATCACAGTTCAGCATTTGGCTTCTTACTGCTGAATTTTTCTTGTTGAATGAAAAACGATCCTATCTATGTCACTTGCAGAATTCAGACCATCTGATGGGAATGAGAGAAATAATAGTTTTAAACTGACAAGGTAGGCTCTGAAATAGTCACGCTGCTGCTTTATGGGAACGTACTTCTACTGAATTTTTTTTTTTCCTAAATGTGTATAATATAAAAAAATAGGTCAAGAAAGATTTGGATTCTGACATGAGATGAGAACAGGTGCTGTTAATGATGAGAGGAGCTAAGAAAGGCCACTGGCATCCTCTGTGATATGACTATAATATCTGTGATATTATGCAACTGTGTCTTGTGCCTGCACTCTGAATTTGCTTGGGCTACAAAAGTTTCCTGGTTTTATATTTTTTTTTTTTATTATGGTGCTGTATGTGGCCCCTGCTGTATGTACAGATGATCACACTCACTTGCCAAAGGGAGAATGATGCTATGTATCCGATGTGCACTCTTCACACAGTAAGGAGACATGGTGTGGTCAATGTGCTGATGGATCTTGTCACAGGCAGATCAAGACAGAAACAGTAAATCACACTGAAACTGAAAATGAAATCCCCAGGGACTTGCTGAGAACTATGGAATAGTTGCCATATGCATGCTGTGTGAGGAACAAAAGCAATTACAAGTTAACTGGCTTAACTGGTTTGGTGAAATAGAAAGGAGATGCTGGGTTGCATGCTGAGAGGCTGCCAGCAATGCCTGCACACCTGGGGCTGAGGAGGAAGTGGCTTCAGCTGGTCACAGCTGTCATCATGAAATGGCACTCCATCCTTTGTCTTCCTTCTGCCTGACACCTCAGCACAATGGGTAGTTTGGCTTTGTGCTTCTCTGATTCTAAAGCACTTTCAAAAACTTCTAGTGGGGCTGCCAATATTAATGAAGAGGATTCCTGTACAGTGAACATCCATACTCATGGATGCTGTCCTGGCAAAAGATTTCCATGACTTAGCACTCTTTTAAACCTCTCCTCAGTCTTGGTTCAAACAAAAGTTTATTTGCATTCACAAAATCTTTTCAGCTTACTGGGACAAGTCTCCTGTCCCAATAGATAAGAGTGCTACATTGGGCAGGTGACACTCGATTACAGACTTGGATGAGGATTAGATTTATAAAAGTATGTGCTGTCTTGACAGGATTGTATTTAAAACCAGAGTTTTTAATATCTGAGACCAGAGCCTGGCTGTCCCCAAGCACAGGGCTATGCCCCATACAGGGAATGACCTGGCTCAGCTCTCTGAATACAGAGCTAGTGGCTATGTTTCTCATCAGATTGCTGGGGCTGTGATTTACATGAGTTTGGACAGGCTGTTAAGGAAGTCAAGAATGGTCATGAGAAACGTGTTTGGTTTAACAAACTAGTTAGAAGTGCTGATGCTTCTGGAAATAAAGTTCCTTTATATTGTCCGTGGAACATCCAGTGAGATCCAGGGTAACAGCTACCCTTGTGAAAGAGAAGATGAAATAAAAGATGATTTTATTACTTGAGAAACAGCTTTACTTCAGTCTTACCTTTCCATAGTGGCATATAAACCTTCTGTGTGTCTTGGCACCAGAAACATATTAACAATGAATAGTTTTTGTTGGTGGTTTTTTTGAGATACCATCTGTGCAATGAAATGCAGATCTGCTGGAATGCTTACATTGTGGAAAACAGAGCTGGAAATGGAGTTGAACTCTACAAACAGTTGGGGTTAATCTACATATAGCAATTACTTTTGTTGTCAACAGTTTAGAATTACCAGCTCAGAAAGGTTTAAGAGAATTGGACCTCTTTTAAAATGAAGTATAAGCTACACATAAATGAGCCTGTGCTACCTCAAACTCCCTTTCAGTCCTACCACATAAGACAGGCTTGCAAGGACTTATTAACCACATTTGTGTGGCTGTGGCCAGAAGCCCCAGCAGAGCCTGAAGGTCCATTCCACTGCTTTATGCACAAATACATTGTCTGCTGGTGTCTGTACCACAATGACAGAGAAGGGATGTCAGTCCTGAGGATTCTTTTGCAGGAGGAAAAAAGTTTCAATCAGAGATGTGCACTAATCATGTGCCATTTACTTCTTATTAGTATTTACTTGTGACAGCAGCAAGTGTGCTTGGCTGATAAACAAAGTCAGAAAGAGCAGAGGGGGACAACCCTCAGTACAGTTAGGGTGGGAAAGGGCCCATTAAAATGATAAAACACAGAGACTTTATCTGTGACTCAAGACTTTAAATGGATTTAATAGCCACTAAGCACACTGCTGTTAGGTAAAAGGTCAGCATGACTTTACCACGAATGAGATAGCAAATTTTGCACTGTTTATGTTTTGAATGCTCAATGCGTGCATAATAATAAGATCCCCCAGACATCTGACACCATTCCAACCTACTGTTGAGTCTGCCTCAAAACTACCCGATATTTTTGTAAAGAGGACCAGGCACAGACATATCTAAGTAATAATTCTCTTGAAGGAGCAAGAAGTGAAAGTCTATTCCCTCTAAAGTGAACCCAATGGTAAAGTATGCAGCAAGAACCTGATTTACTCTTGTATTCAACATTTGTCTTAAGTGCAGTGCAAATGAAATGAGGCAAGGGACCTTTGTAAGCTCAAGTTGCCATCTGTAGTAAGAAAAAGAATCTTAGGCTGGAACTAATTACATGACGTTAGGGATCTTACAAAAGGAATATCCAGAGGATCGTCTTGGTGACCCATTCTTTCTCACAAATCAAAGTAGGTGAAGAAAAGAAAAGAAAATCCTGGAGCTCAGCCAGTGGTGATGTAAATGATTTAAAACCAAAGGTCTTGTTTCTGAAAAATGGCAGTACCCTGGTCTGGTGCTTCAGCCAAAAATGGTTGTAAAATTGAAATTGTTCATCTTCCCTTGAGGGCACTAATTCTGTCAGCCAGCAACTATCTGGGACAGCCACAAGTGCCTTAGAGCAGCAGCTTGAAAGGAGACAAAGTGGGTGTTAGACAAACTCAGTCTTCCATGAATAAGTTGAGCAAAGAATCATTTGGCTGTAAGTTCTTGTTTCCAGGGCTAAGGTGTCTCATGCAATGAAGTCAAGCAAGGCAGCAGTGTTTTCTTCTACCTAGTTAGAATATATATTTGCTATGGTTATAATAAATATGAAATATGTTTAGAACTCTTTAATTTTTCAAGTTTTTCAATAGCATGTTTTTTTCATATAAAATGTCCAGTTTTTCACTACATGAAGTGTTCCTAGTTTTTTCTGCTGTAGTGGTAAAGGTAAGCTAGATCCTTGGGTGCTGGATAAGGATTGTAGAGAGTAGGATAAGAAGGTAATTTTCATCTAACATTGCCGAGTCAGTGGATTAGTAATTTAAGTCTTTTCAAATACAATAAAATTACTGAGAACTTAGAACTGATTCATGGCTGTCTTACAGTGAGAAGCTTAGGCAGATGAAAAAGAAGACTGTGAGATGTTTTAATATTTGGGCATAAGACTCTCCTACGTAGGGCAGATGGCAGACTGAAAATGTTTTATTTTTACAGGTAAGTGTAGAACTATCAATAYGTCAAAGGCTTTGGCTGAGTCAGACTTTTTTTAACAGCAGATATAATAAACCACTTGAACAAATATTTTTTTAAAAGTAATTTCTTTAACCTTTTACTATTTTTGTTGGTATTTTCTCTCAGATGACCAACCTTTAGTAAAACATTTAGTAAAACTCATTTAAAAATTTATGCAGCAAATGAATGGAGTAATATCTTTTTAGGTCAGCTGATCTCCAAAATTCTTTCCTTTAGAACTTAACTAATTTACCTCATCTTAGATTCAGTGCCCTTCTGCACATAGATGTAGATTAAGGCACATAGATACCCTTCTACCTCACCAGGTACTGTTATTCACATGTAAAGTCAGCTAGAAGGTGTTCATTCTTCAGTATCTCTCCTATATTAATGTATTTTGACAGTTTTCAAAGCTACTTTTTGAATTATTTTGTCCACTTCCTATGATTTCATCAGCTGAAAAAAGCCTCATTGTGCTTTCAGATTATATTACCTGTACTTGTGTGATTTATTTACATAATTGTTTCCATTTAGAGATTTCACTGCTCACTAAAACTGGGATGTGTTACTGCAGTTTTATAACCGAAAGAGTTCAAGAACATAAGGTTTACTTTGAGACATGAGCTAAGATAATGAAAAATATTATTACCACCATAACTTCAAGAAATGCATTGATTAATATGTAGTAGAAATAACCCTTTATTTACTCTGATACTGCAGAAATCCTGTAGCATCAAACTAAAGTCACCTTGGCTGGCCATGGAGCCCCCCATATAGGAGAGCTATTTAGAAAAGGTTTTACTGTCCCTTAAGGCTCAATCCTATTCTGTTCTTCATGGCTGTGATTCTGCAGTCACCCAATAGGAATGTCCTGGAAAAAAAATCCTACCCATAACAGGAAGTGGTTGTGAGCATTATAAGCCAACCCCAAGAAATTGAAAAGGGAGGAATACTCAAAGTCCTCATGACCCCTTCCATTTCCCGTTCTGAGATCCAGACACAGTGCAACGTGTGTCTTCAAAGTCAGAAAAGCAATCATTGCTCCAGAGGTTAAGTAGACAAGAGAAAAGAGAGGAAAGAGGTAATTGCAAGGAGAAATGGAATGACTCACCTGCTCTGACACCTGACAGAGGAGGAATGCTGCCTTTCCCCTGCTCCTGAGACAGGAGCAGAGGCAGGGACTAGCAGCACTATCCTGGCATCTGGGAGTGAGAGGGTATGGCCACTTTGCTTTGCGCGTCTGGTTTATAACATTAGTGTCTATTGCTGTTAAAAGAGCTGTGTGTAAACAGGAGAGAGCTCTAATAATTACAAACATGTTGGGTAAAACTTTAAAAACTCATCTAGTTTGTGTATGCGTGCCTGCCCAGCAAGGCAGGAGCCTTGCAGAGAAGAGCACACAGGCAAGACAGAAACAAGAGTATTGTTTCAAAGAAGAGAGAAGGAATCTTTTTAGAAAACTTTTTTGTGGCATTCAGTGTGTTAATCTTGTAGGTAATGTCATGCCTTCTAAAAGAGTTAAAAGTGCTGMTGGGTTTCTGTGAGAGGAGGCCCAGTAGGCTGACCCCAAGCTGGCTGCAGTGTGAGCTGGCTGGCAGCACAGCATCAGACCCATCTGCCTCAGCAGCAGAGCCTCCCACACATCCCCTGCTCCAGCCCTTGCGCCAGGCATCAACATTACAATGATTTACACCGGGGTAAATATCAAAGGGACACCCTCTTTAGGGTAAAACTGAGTTGGGGTAATCCCCAATGTTATATCACCAAACATTACCAGGAATAAGGAGTGGGTTTTATCTGAAGTATGTATCAATTTTGTGTCATTAACTGTCTTTGCCTCTTGAATTATTTTGGATTTACAGTTCACTGCAGAGTTGTGTTGTCATTTTCTCTCCTTTGCCTTTCCTAAAAATTTAAATGCCTGTTTGCAAAAATTCAAAAGATACCATGTACAKATAACCCCCCACTTTTCTCTTTAAGCAGAAAATCCTAGAAATGAGAGCTGGAAATTGTTGGCATGTCCTGTGTGCCAGCAGGAAAGGTGACCATCTGGAAAGCAACTTTGCAGCAAAGGACTTGGGAGGCTTCATGGATCCCAGAAGAACATGAGCCAGCACCAAAGGCAGCAAACAAAAAAGGGACAGAAGTCCCCCTGGCTGCACTCAGGAGTGCTGCTGGTGGGATGAGGGACGTGACCTTCCCCTGGACACAGCACTGATGTAGGAACACCCAAGTGCTGTGTCCAGCTACAGGCTCTCCAGTGCCAGGGAGGAAAGGACACAGTGGAGAGGGTGCAGTGGAGGGTCTATACATACCTGATGATACAGCCCAAAGAAGATGGAGCCAGATTCTTTTCAGTAGTGCCCACTGGCAGAACAGGAGCCAAAAGACACAAACTGAAACACAGGACAGCCCACCTGAACATCAGGAAACACTTTTCTCAGGGAGGGTGACTGAGCACTGGCACAGACAAGACAGACCCAGCAGAAGAGATAAAGGATCTTGGTCTGTGTTTTAACCTCTAACTATTTTTGTGATGGATCTTTGTTACTTGTGTGAACAATTAGTTCATTTCTCAGGTGAGGAACATCTTCATGGTACCTTCAAAATTAGCTTTATGCTTTTAAAAACCTTAGAAGGATTAAAGTGCAATAAAAAAGAAGAGCATGAGGATTCTGATTTTGGAAATTTATTCTGTGACCAGAAAGAAATTGTATTATCCATTTCATATGTGCTTAACCAAATCTGTATCAGCCTCCTGAAAATAAAGTAAAATGTCCCTTTCTGATGAAAAGCACTTTAGTAAAACCAGTTGTGTGATTATTATGAGTTTATTTGGATTCAAGGAAAGTCTTTTCATGCTAAAGAAATTTTCTTTGCCAGTATTTAAAAAATTACAGAGGAACTGGTGTTTAAAATGCAGTATCAGAGGAGATGAGAGCTTGGAGGGAAAAGCAGTTGGTGTTTGTCTCCCACTGGCTTGTCTAATATATAAATATATAATATATGATAGCATATAACTATAGGCATTATTTAGACTCAACTGAATTAAATTCAAGGTCTTGGTTTTAGTAAGTTGCTTGATAAATTAAAACTGTTAAAAAGAATATTTTCAAATACTTTTTTGAACTGTGGATGAGAAATACTGTAATATCTAAGTATTTTTATTGTAGTAATTTACATTTCATTTTTAAACTTTTATTTAAGACAGACTTGAAAAAATACTTATTTAATATTGTAGCAAGTTAATTCCCATTTGCAATTCATTTCAATTTATTTGCAAATGAATATTCAGTAATTTTGGTTAATAAGTAACCTGCAAATTTCTGAAAACACTGGTTTTAAGGACTCTACAGGCAGTAGTGAGCTTTTTTATTCTTAAGTTGACATAATATTTAGAATCTTACTAAATATTTGGTTTTCTCTTAATTTAAAAAAAAATAAAATAACATTCTCAAATTCTATCTTCTTACAAACTTGCCTGTGCTACAGATATTTGGAAGTTTAGCACATCATATTGATACCAATAGTCCAGGGATATAAAAAATTCAAAAGGGTTATAATTGTGGTCTCCCCTTACCTGGCTGCCTAAATGGAATTTGGATCTGTTAAGCACAAAGTCTTAATGCTGTTGTGTGTCTTTATTTTTGGAGCATTTGCTACCAGAACCTCCTAGGGAAGTTTTGTAATGTTCTAGAATGGAATGTGTTCCACCTCACCTGTAGCAAAGGTTGATCCTCAGAGCTGAATCACCTGGAGAAGAAAAGGTAGAAATCTTAAACTTCTAAAATTGTAATAAATTACTAAAATACAGGAATAATTACAGAAAAATGAGAAAATATAAGAGGCGTTTTTTCAAAATGTTAACTTTCCAGGAATCTTAAATATTTCATGCTGAATATTCTGTGAGTAAAACACTTACATTGCAAATAATGGCATTGTTCTGTGACAGCTTGTGCAAACTGAAAACTGGATTGTACTTGGTAATCTGGCATTAAAATAGTTCTTTATTATAGCTTAGACACATATAAATAACTTTGAAGGAGTCCCTGGGATGGCAGAATAGTGCTATCCTCTTGTCTCGTGTGACCATTGCAATGTTTTTTTCTGTCTTTTTTCTTTGAAAAATATCAAAGAATAAAACTAAGCTTACTGATAATATAGGGATATATTAATAAATATTGGGCCCTGGAAGCTATTCCATAGATGTACCTGTTTCAGAAGTAGATTTGATGTGTTTATTTCTGACTTTCATTTTAAAAGGAAGGATACAAAACAAAAGGGGAAAGATGATTACTAAACAAGAAACCTGCAACTCCTGTAAAAGCATGCTCCAGAATAATGTTGTTGAATGKCCCTAGATGGTTAAAACTGTTCTGTCACCTGTTTATACATCACTATTTCTTTGCCTGAGGAGAAGGTTGGCTGTGATCTTGGGTCTGGCAACAATCTCTGACTGCCAACTCACGCACCTTCTCAGGTATGTGGTTGGTTTGGGTTTTTTAGGGTTGGTGGGATTGTTTGTAAGTTTGGTTCAGGTTTTTTTTTTTTAGTATAATGTCAGAGTAGGGCAAAACTAATGGCTTATGGCTGCCAAAAGAGTTTGATAATGAAAGCTCCTTATTTTTGATGGTCTCAGAGTACATTTTTGTCTTCCCACACAAAAATGTGAAATGCTTGTGTTGTTTGACCTGAACCTACCTGAAGATGACTATGTGAAGGAGACTGACACACTTTATTGTGTTCAGCAAGCATGATGACAAATATGTACACACCTGCAATGGCCACAGACTGCATTGTGCATGAAAAAATATGAATTCTGAAAACTGTGAGAACCAAACAGTGCAAACAAACCCCATAGTTACAGAGAGATGCTGCAGAGCSCCAACAAGCTGCTCTTCCTCTTCTTTCCCAGACCAAGAGCCAACTTTCTGCAAAGTGTCTCAGCTCTGGATGCTTTTTCTTAGGGCTCTGTAAGTCACATTCTAGCTTCATTCAGGTGTGGCTGCTGCCTGGCTTTTATTGTGCTTTAAAGTGKACCCAGGTGCATTTTTGAAATGTATATTTAGAAGAGCACATTATTGGCATTGCCAAGTCTCAGAATGTGCAAAATTAGCTTTCTTCTGCTCTGTTCACTCAGGCACTGCTTCAGCTTCCCTCACAGAGTCCCTGAGGGAAGTACTGCAAACTTACCTCTTGCCCTGGAAGTCATGGTATGTGTTTTCATTAAGGTAGAGGGAGGTAGTGGGAATTCTAGAGGGTTTTTATAATTTATCAACCTTCTAATAACCTCTGGCTGTGGGGAAATGCTGTGAAACTTGTACTTCTTGATAATAATGGCAGACAAATAACATGATTTTTGATCTGTATTACTTCTGAGATTGTTATTTCTCCTATGAAATGCCATGATAATAGGAATGCTTTCTTTGTCTCATGTTTATCATCTTCCTACAGTAATTTTTAGCAGCAATTGTCATTGCTTGTCTTTTTATTTAAGAAAAAAATAATTGCTATCTTACTTTCTATGTGAYTGGGAAAGGTATGAGCTTCAGGGGCAAGCTATTTCCTTTGTCAGAGAGTTGTATGCACACAAATGCATGAAATTCATCCCTGCTGTTGTCTTGAACAAAAGAAAGGTTTATAATGAAAAAAATCTGCTGATGACAAAGTCAGAATACTGGAGAACAGTTATGGTTTATACTGTCCTTGGCTAGAGAYTTTCACTTGGCCTCCAGCCCCAAACTGCCATAACCAAGGCCCAAGCACAGCTTCAAGGAGGTCACAAAGCCATTGGTAACACCAGCASAAACTGTGGTTCTCAGGATGAACTCTTGTAGACATAGGTGAATATTTTTATATAGTGCAGACTTTTGTATTTATTCCATTTTCCTCGTGAATCTCAGCTTGAGTTCTCCTCAATTCCAGCAGCWTCAGGGCAAAGTGAACCAAACCAATAAATGTGTTTCAGCTCAGTGCAGGAAGGGCAAGGCTCCAAGTTTCCATGTAGCATRTTTTGAAATCGTGGTGCCTCACTGGCAATTTCAGGCTCACTGCCATTTCTTAATCCTCTTCAAAGACCTAWTTTTTCATCATAGTTATTTTATTTATATTATTATATATTTTGGGAAATCTCCTTTACTATTTAATACYAAGTACCACCTACACCAGGCTGATGATGGAAAGGATAGCTCTCTTCCTCCTGGGATGAAGGCACACTCCACATATCCATGTTGATTTCACTTGAATTTGTGGTGCTGTTTGAGCTGAAATTAAAAAAAAAWAAAAATCTGTTACTAAAGAAACCYYTTCAACAGTCAAAGAATCTGGCTTAAGCAGAGTACCATTCAAATTCCCATGACTTTAAGGAATTAAGCCCAGTTTAGTGTTATTCCTCTATATGGGTTATAGTGAAATAGGAAAGCAGACAAGTTTGATGTCATAGAATCATAGAATGGCTTGGTTTGGAAGGGACCATAAACAKGATCTAGTTCCAGCTCCCCTWCCATGGAMAGGGACAGCTTCCMCTRGACCAGGTTTCTCAGGGCCCCATCCAGCCTGGCCTTGAACACTTCTAGGGATRGGGCATCTACAATGTTTTTGGGCAACCTCTTCTAGTGTCTTACCACCCTCACAGTAAAGACCTTCTTCCTAACAGCTAATCTAAACCTACTCTATTTCAGYTTGAAGCCATTCCCTTTGCCCTGTAACTACAGGCTCTTGTAAARAGCCTCTCTACCCTCTTTCTTGTAGGCTCCCTTCAGGTGCTGGCAGGTGGAAMTAGGTCACTCTGAAGCCTTCTCTTCTCCAGGGTGAACAATCCTAATTTTCYCAGTGTTTCCTCATAGCAGAGRTGYGCTCCATCCYTCAAATCAACTTTGTGGCCTYCTCTGGACTTCCTCTGACAGGTTCAGGTCTTTCCTGTGCTGGGAMCCCCAGAGGTGGATGCAGAACTCCAGACTGTGTGTCATAACAGTATTCTCTAATTTAATATTGCTTCTAGGACATAAACCGCTGTTTCTAGCCAGCATCTGCATTATTTCTATTAGTGTGTGTAGATCTCCTTCTGGTCACAGATCTGTTGATGGAGATTGAATCTATTACTGCAGTTATGCCAAGGGCTAGGTATATTTGCAAGTAAGTATATGTGAAATATGTTCTTCTTCTTCCCATCACAGAGAATATAAATCTTCTGGATATTCTGCATGTACAGCCTGATTTGTTAACTCTGAATGCTCATGTTCTCTCCTTTCAAAGACTCTTCTGTCAGTGAAGCAGGGGATCATCCCATAAACAATGTCATTTACTAGTATTTAAGAGGATTTAATGGTTTTTTTCTGTTCAAGATTTTTGCCACTTGCTGAGAAATAATCCCCCAGACTGGCTCTTGCCATGAGGATTAATACTTCCCTAAATATCAATATTAAGTGTAAAAAAATAATTCATGCCCATGTCATATGCAGTGACCTTAGTTTAGCTTTTTTTTTCTGCTGCTTAAGCAGTTGGAAATGAACTGAGCTTTCTAATCTACTTCCRGAGAATTTGCATGATACAGAATCCTATGTATTGAATAATGAACAATAGTCTCAAACTATTTMTTGTTCTAAAGACTGATCTTAAAAATGACTTGGTTTTACTTTTTTACTGTAAATTAAAAGCTGTTTTCCCACATTTGCTTTACATATTCTACAAATTAAGGTAAAATAAAATTCATTTTGGACCTGAAAAATGCTATTTCTTTCCCGCAGTCTGCATTTATAAATTGAATTAGCTCATTTCAGTCAACTGTGCCTTCCAACTTAMAACTGTCAGAATAAATCATAATCACAAAAGATATCTCAATAAACAGGCTCTGATAATCTAATTCCTAAGGGGACATTTCAGAGTCAGCAGACTTTGTTTCACCATCTTTTTTTCTCAAGGAATGACTGAATATAGGCTTCTAMAAGTGAAACTTTACAAGTGGTAGTCCAGAACTCATTAGAGGAGAAGATGCTTTTCCCATGCATATTTGACCATCCTATAGGTACTTTGAAGTGAGCAGATCAAACTGTGCTCTTAGTGTGCTCCATAGATTGGTTTCAATAGCTGAATGCTCAKACAAGTACAGTTACAGCTCAGAGAGCTTCAGATGTTGACACCATAAAGATCTTTATCTGGTATGAAACCAGGTCTTCATRGAATTAACTTCATAGTTTGATGAGAGGTTTTGTGTGAGGAGCAGCAGAGGGAGCTGGGGGTGTTTAGCCTGGAGAAAAAGAGACTCAGGGGGAACCTTATTGCTCTCTACAACTCTCTGAAAGGAGGGTGTAGTGTAGTGGAGGTAGGGCTCTTCTCCCAAGTAGCAAGAGGCAGGACAAGAGGAAGTGGCATCAAGTTGTGACAAGGGAGGTTTAGATTAGGTATTAGCAAAAATTTCTTCCCTGAAGGAGTTATAAAGCACAGGAATTTTCTGCCCAGAGAAGTAGTGGAGTCACCATCCCTGGAAGTGTTGGAAAAATGTATGGATGTGGCACTGGAAGACATGGATCACAGAATGAACTAGATTAGAAAAGACCTTTGAGGTCATGAAGTCCAACCTATGACCTAACACCTCCTCATCAACTAAACCATGGCACTGTGTGACACATCCAGTCTTTYTAAAAACATGTCCAGAGATGGTGATTCCACCACCTCCCTGGGCAGACGAKTCCAGTGCCCCATCTCTCTTTCAGTGAAGAATTTTTCCTGATATCTAACATGGTGGTGGTGCTGTGTTGATGGTTGGACTTGATGATCTTGGAGGTCTTTTCCAACCTTAACATTTGTATTATTCCGTGATTTAACTTGCTTTGGGCTCCACACATTTTGTGTGTTCCATCTGGGACAGAAAGGCCACAAATCCCTGCAGTCCTCAGGGGCTAAAGCCATCTGTGATAAAATYAGTTATTTGAGTGTTCTGGTTTGGRTTTGTTGCTGCTCCAGGAAGACACTTCCACACTCCAGTCTCTCACTTTATGCATTTTCCTGCTTCTTGACAGATGAAGTAAATGTAGTCCTCCATCCATTTTAGAAGATGGATGTTTAGAATCCACAACTTTGCAATATTCAGTCCTCCTTGCCCAGTCTCCAAGCAGAAGCAGGTAAGAATAAAGACATGCTTATGATCACTTCCTTAACCACCTCTCAGTTATAAAAGCATTATAATTTAGGCTGGAGGATGCTTTTGGGGTCATCTTGTTCAACCCACTGCTCAAACTGGAGCCATTCCCAAAAACGGATCAGTTTATTTGGAACCTTTTCTTGCTGAGATATTAATATTTCCAGAAACATTGATTCCATAACCTTTAGGGGAATCATATCCCAGCACTCAACCACCCATTGTGAAAAACATTGCCATAAGTTTAGGCTCTATGATAGAGGTGGCTTAACAAATATTTTGATTTCTGATTTAGGGTTATCCAGAAATTTCAGACTCCAGACTAGGAGGCGCTGTAGCCTAGGATTAGGAGTTTTAAATATTGTGGGACCCTAAATTTACCTAAAAACTGGAGTAAGGCCTATTCTAATAACCATTTTGACTGCATTTGCCAAGGGCTATTTCTTCAATTCCAGTCCACTAATTTCTCCTGGTCCTTTTTTTTTTTTTCCGCAGTGTTCTCTGCTGAATTAAATCTTCTTGCTGAGTCTGATATCTTCTCTTCCAAAGAAAGGATGCAACAGAAGGATGAGCAACAGAAACTCCCTGCTAAAGAAAGTGCTCAGGCAGCCAGTTGTTTTGGTGTGTGGGAGATGAGTTCCCAGATTTATAAACAAATGATGAGGTAAAAGGCAAAGGAGTGGACAGCTGAGTAGCCATATAATACATGGACTTGAAAATTGAATTTATAAAAGCTGAAGGTGTGAAAATGTGAGGGGAAAGAGGAAATTAGCCAGAAGACAATGCTGGAAAGAAGATTAAGTGGAGAAAAATAAGAGTGGTTTGTTCTTGTCGTATGGAATATAAGATAGCTGTATATTTGTTTTCATAAGCAGATGGTTYCACTTCTTGTAGCAAGTTGTACTGCAAATTGGAAGTACTTCCAAATACAGTCAGGTAATTTTAAACATAAATACAGAGAGTGTAGCATTGACACTCTTTAAATATGCGACTTTGGGATTCTGCCAAATATGAGAAATATAAATCTTGATGCAGCATGGCATATTATAATYCAAATTATTTGACAAAAATGGGTTATGTGGTTCATTCCTTCTTCTTCAGTGTTMAGAAAATTTATACCAAAGGCATAAGATGTTGCTATTTGACTTTCTTCCTGGCCAGTTTGTTTACAGCTTTTCACTGCATCTGTAGCACTATACTTTGAGGTTCCTGTATGGAACGTCCTTGAAATKTGTACAGCCAAGCACCTCTGTGCAGCTCAGAGTAGAAATAAAAGACAGACTTTGTTCATGCTAATTTGGATTTAACAGCTAGTAATGCCAAGACAGRGAAAATATTGAAAATTGAGTTGCAAATTCAATACGATAATCCTGTAAAAATATAYAGGTGTTAAAACTCCATATTCTGAATTATAAAGCTCTGTTTTTCATAAACTCAGTTTCTTGTTGTATCTCTCAGTCATAGCAAGGGGAAATGGAAAGTAAAGTGAGAAAATTGGGAAGTAAAGAGAAATAGAGATAGACTGGACTCTMAAATAGAAAAATTGCAATTTTAAAAGAAAGAGTAGAAAACGAGAAAACAATGGTAGCATTTTCTAGACAAGATATCATAACATTGATATTCTCTCTAAATAATTTTAAAAAATGTATTACTGATCATTGTTTTTTCACATGAAAGTAAAAAAGAAAAAATACTAAAATAACTGTCTGAGCTGTTGAGAAATTGAGTATTTTTCAATATGYATTTGTTTTAAAATTCTTATATTTTTTAATTCTAGCAGACATTTAGTGAATTTATCATTGGGCACTAAGTGATTTCTTAGCCAAATGTCTGCTGACTATAAACAAGATTTAAAGAAATTGAATTTTTATTGTTGTTTTTATCAGTGCTTGAGACATCAGAACACCTCTTCATTTATCTTTTTTGTATAGTGTAAGAGCACAAATATATAAAATAGAATGAATATATAAAATAAATATATAAAACAGGAGAACAGCTCTTCTGAAGAGGTCTTTTGTATTTTTATTATCTTTTTATCTTTTTAAACATATAACTTTTGTCTTTTTTGATAAAAAAATCTTCTGTATAAATGGAGAAATTTAAGGCACTAAGCTTTCACTTCTGTTTAGGATATGGCGTTTTTTTCAGTCCAGAGCAATATATATTGAGAGAGATGATAAAGAGACAGATCTGAAATAAGAATGTCTGTAGMACATAGAACCACATTATGTTTATAGATTTGTGCAGATTCCCAGAGTTATTTACAGTAAAATGTGTAAAGTGGCAGCTGGATGCTTAGTTAAAAATCTGTATCACTTTGAGAAAGATGATAGAGAAGCAGCTTGACTTCTGGCTGGTATTTTTAAAAGTCTTAGCTTTGGTTTTGCTGTCAGATGATTCAGCAGTGAATAGAGAGTCAGGTATTATTTCACTTACAAATAATGAAAATTATATTAAAGAGAACTAACAAAGACTTGAATTATTGTGGCTGTGGGTTTTGCATCTATCTTCAGACTATCAGTAGTGTTGGTTCCATTTGCCATMTTTTCTAAAATCTCAACATAATAATGACATATATATTGTTAAAAGATCTTAATTTAAATCATAAATATATCATACAAATTTAATTATAAACCACTCCCTTTTCCCATTCCAAAATTTTTTCCCAATAACTTCTATTTATAACTTTTAGCCATATTTTAGTTTGCCGTCCAAAAATACTGCTGTGCTTCTTAAGCRGAGAGATATACCTTCTATTATTGTATGTACATAATTAAACAATATAGACAAAAAAAACCATCACCATCCTTTTGCGTCAGTTTTCTTCTGTGACTTACTGCACCCTACTGGATTATTGTACATTGGTTTAGTTGCAGTTGMCTACACTTTATCCACCCATAAGACTTGACTGAGCACTGCATATAGAGGCTGAAAACATTTGGAGGAAAATTCCAGACATTGTTAAATGTTTCGATATGCAGGTTAATAAAAGGGCCTTTCTGCAGTCTAGGATGAATTTCACGTGCAGCTTAAGGCTGTGTAGTTCTCATCTTCTGCAACAGYGCCCACACYACCGTGTTTGCATATCTATTTCCTTGTGGGCTTCCATCACAGAGCTCTGCCATTGCAGGTTTAACAGCTCCCCAGTTACTGATGCCTGGGATGGGCTTTACATAAGCTTGCACATATTTTGTTTSTAAGACAAATGGAATATATATAAGATGTCCCAGCTGTGTAAAACAGTCTCCATTTACACAAAAAGGGGTGCGTCGTGATGTCATCCTTGGAGCTCAGGGGGTCTGCAAGAGGACGGCAAAGTGTRTTTCACTTTGAGAATGTCAGTGTTAGGCATTTCCTCAGTAGTAACTAGGGAAGCCTCCACAAGAACTGCTGTAGATGGATGATCCACTATTAGCTGGATTTGAGCTGATGACCTTGACATAGAAGCCTTTATATCTGAAAATGAATTTCCAGGTTTAACTGGCTCTTGACACATCTGCTCTTTATTGCCTGTTCTTTTACAATGCTGAGAAAATGCTGGGGTCATTAAGTCCTGGGCTGGTGATACAATTCCTACCCATTTTTGCAGACCTCTTACCCCTTTCAATAGTTGCAGACTTTTCCACACAGTCTGCACATCCACAAGTGGCAGCAGGACAGCTTCATGTGCCCAGTGACTGCTGGAGGAGTGGCCAATCCTGCAGGACCTGGTGTGGGGAAGCAACCTTCCCCTTCAAATGCCAGTTCCTGCCYGACTTTGCAGTTATGACCATTGCTTTCATATCTCACTCATGCCTAGATGAGCTCTTCTACATTTCTATGTGTTGTTTGTAGCTTACAAGATTTCTRCTTTGGTAATGTCTTGTCATCTTTATCAAATACTGCAAATTGCCTTTGTACCTCTGTTAATTCAGTGGCTCAGAAAAAAAAGACTTCAACCCCTCCGTACCTTCACCAGTGGTATAAACAATTAAATTTCTTTGGATTTGTCAGACAATTTGGGGAAAGAAACTTTCAAGTAACACTCAACTGATYAAAGATTAAGTACAATTTCATAGCTATTTCCTGAGATGAAGTAAACAGAAAGATAAAGGGCTCTTGAGATAAAGCAGGTGGGAGGTGACAATCTGAAAGGAAAAAATTCAGTTGTGTCCTGTGGTTCAACATATAAAGGACATCATTTGATGGTCCTGATTTCCCAAAGAGCCTTCTGTTAGGTCTGATTCTGGCTTTGTTTACCTCTGTTAAGGACATCAAGCTTTTTCTGTGTCTCAAGGAAGAAACACGGAGGAATCCCATTATTTATCACATTTTCCCCRTGTGCTTTCTTCTATAAACTAACAGATACAGCCAGGCTGATAAATGAAATGATAGAGGGGCTGCTTTCTGGCTTGAGGCCAACAGGCATGGCACAGATATATCCCTCCAGCTGGATTCTCTGGCACCCCCRGAACAGGATGACTGCACAAAAATTGTCTGTTGGGGCTCAGCCAACCCCTGAGCTATATGCAGGCACTGGGGGGAAGCGTGTGCTGATGTTGTGACAGAGAGATCACTAAATGTCAAAAGGTAAAGACAATTGCATGCTATTGCTTCAGCCTGTGCTCTCAGCCTTTTATTTCCCCAAAAGATATTACTCCAATTTCATCCCAAATACTTCCTTTTCATTTTAAGATGTTACATAATAAAATTTATAATGATTCAGTTTTAGTTTTAGGATTAAATACATTAAAATATTTTTTCACCAGTATTTGTCTTCCTTCCTTGTATTTTATGAAAAAACATGCAAATCTTCGCCCAAGAAAARCTTGAACCTGTTACCAGCCAGTCTGCAGAAATAATGAATTCCTAACATAGTATGACAGTTATCTTTGCCAATTAGTCCACCTGAGCGAGTTCAGCTAACAGGTGCATTTAAGCTCTGTGAGACTGCCTTCATCACTCTCTCAGGAAAGAGGACAGCTATGCTGGGTTCTGAATTAGACATTGGAAAAAACCCAAAATACCTAGCTCTGTTGCCTCGCTGTCTCTGTGATTGAAAGCCAGTCCTGCAGAGGCTGGTGCAAAAAGAGTGCCTGTGACTGGGAGTTGTGTGTCTGTCTGAACAAAGAAATGGAAAGCAGTGAAAGAATCACTAATCAGCTCTTATGAATGTTACTGATTTTAAATTACCTCTTGAGGAARAAAAAATAAAATCTTTCCATAGATTATAATTAAACTAAAGAACAAGTAAATCTAATTTCAAATGTTAAGGAATTTGTAGAATTTCTGTTGATTTTGCATAYAGAGAGAGTTAATATAGATGTGGTAAGGAAATATCAATCCTGCCTGCACATGGATTTGAGCAGACACATTTTAGAGTAGCTAGCTAGGGCAGTGGTTTGTATGATACAGCATGTAGAATATGTCACTTAAGTTTTCTCCAGTGTGCCAGGCAGAATACAAACACAGAATATAATACATCTCCATTGGTATTTACAGCTGTAAAACATGACTAAAGGGGAAATAAAAAACATACCCTGTGGTTTTAATGTTATTTTCTACATGCCTACCTGTCTTTGAACTTAAATATTAATAGAGCCATTTTACACAATTAAATTATTAAAGCCTTCAGACCTAGTCAGAACAAAGACATGTCAGAGATAGATTTTGATTTGAAGTTYGTCAGTTTTGAATGTAACACTCAGGTTTTGTTCTGTGTCATTAGTCAATTTTCTCATAGCTTCTCTGTCAGAAAATTCAGCAGTGTTACTTATCTCCTGCAAAACAGATTTTGGTMCCATTCCTTGGCTGAGGCTTCTTTGAAAGAGAAATTAGTTTCCAGAAAGGGAAGYCATGCAATCCCAGGATCCAGTTAGTCTGCAGCAGCTCCCCATCAGACTCTGCCTGGCTCCATAGCAGCAAGCCAAGCACAACCAGGGGACAGTCTGAGCACACTGTCTGATCATGCTGATGAACTATTATCATGATCCCTAGTATGTTTTTGGCTTTGTTTTAAAGCAGAAATACTCCAAATAATGGGTGGTCCTGATTTAGCAGTTTGCAGGGGTGAGGAGTGATTGATTCCCAGTGCCAGTCTGTGTGTGGCCCCCTCATTTGGGCGGGAACAAATTCAYGTCTACCCTCTCATCCTCAGGGCTTAAAAATGGAGGCTTGTTTTTTTATTTCCTTGTGTGCATACACCTTCTGACATCATGTCTACCTTCCTTCACTTTCAGAGAAAAAATGTACTTCATAGAAGCACCTAAAGGTATCARGCATATTTGCAACAGACAGTAGAGCAGCGCAGTCACTCCATTGTAAAGCTGACATTCCAAATTTCTGCAAAAGAACCATTAGGTGAAGACAAGCCCTTATGAGGTAAAAGTCAGGAACAATTTTCCTAGTGTAAAAAGGCTATTTACTTAGACAGTTAAAAGGCATAAGATAATTTACCTTTTAATTGAGATATTTTGATAAGAAGGTCCAATGATAAGGAATGAGGTCCAATGAGCAGTAATAATCCCTATACACTCCATTTTGTAGGCAGCACAAGTCCTGCATTTCACTATTTAATTATGATTTTTTCTTTCAATATTGTTGTTGTTTTTAAGCTTGGAAACTTAGTTCATATTTTGATGATTCAGATATATTTCTGTTGAGTTCCCATTTCTGGAAAAATAAAGTAGAAATGCCATTTTCTAAGTGAACAAATCTGATGTGCACACTTCTGCACATGATATCCTGAAAACATTTGTGAGCWGTGGGCTGATTTTCTAACCCTCTGTCTTGCATTGCTGAATCTTGTACTCACTAARAGAATCTGCTGAACGTCTTGTCTTGCTGTACTAACTCACTGCTGTGTCATCCCAGGGTTACCTCTTGTCTGCAAAACCTTGTTCCTGGTATTTCCCACAGCTCATGTTATTAACTCACAGAAGGAGCAGATTGAATTTAGTTTGAAGATTTTGAGCTGACAAGTCCTCAGATGTCCAAGCCTTTTCTTTCTCTCTCTGTGTTTCCTGATAGTGAAGGGGAAATCTAGGGCAAGGAAAATTCACTGCCAGGATGTAGTATTTCCCCTTTTTCACTGTCTTCAAGTTTTGTGCCAGGAAGTCTTTTCCTATTAAATGACACATAATGATTTAGGTAGAAAAGCTAAGGATGGTTCAGAAAAACATTAAACTACTYATGTCCATTATATGAATATTGTAAAGGTGGCATTGTCTCATCTGACTTAAGACATTTTATTGCMGGATTCACACTCTCTGAGTTATCTTTTTAGTTATTGAGGGCAAGAGGATCTGATTTAGACTTTCAGCAGGAAAGGAATTAATAAAGTTATAAAAATAATGTGAAAGCTGTGGACAGGAGAAAGTATAACTGCCAAAGAATCTTGTGTTCTGCAGAGGCTGCAGCATGCACTTCTGGATCATAGAATCATATAATATACTGAGGGACCCACAAGGATCATCAAAGTCTAACTTCTGACCRTCACTTGAACTTTTCTTAAACTCTGTTAGGTTGTTGCTGTGAGCACCGCCCTAGGAAGCCTGTTCCAATACCCAACCATGTTATCATATAGTGCAAGAGTTCCATTGTCATTACATTGCAAGGGTTCCATATCGCTAGAGTTTCATACCTCCTTGATGTTTCTTATAGGCAGCTCCTCCAGGCACTGACTCCTCCCTGTCCTCACAGCATCCAACTGACTCCAGTTCCCACCAATCCCCTCTTTTATAACACTCTCCTTATAGGCTACAGGTGTGGCCTATTAACATCAGGCCTACTCCTAATCTTTAGTAATTGGCTCAGCTGCAACTCTTTAGGGGCTAAGATAACATTCTATACCACCTTCATTTACGCATACTGTGTCCCCCTACAATTCCCCCTTTTTCTTTTAATTACAGAGTTGCAGCATTTCTAGAAGTACATATTCAAATAAATTAACATTATGACATATTTGTATATTTCATTCAGAACTAATAGTTATACAAATGTTCAGACAACATAATATAGTACAAATATATATATTTCTGAGTGTTGGTTCAGTTTTGCAGCTTTTCTCAGTTTACAAAGTTCTTATTTTCAAAATCTTTTATACTCATATTTAACAAAAATTAATAGCTGCAATTGATATATTTTACCAATAGTTCAGTATTCAAGTCCTTTTCCCCCAAATCCA
>JACDOX010000019.1:4347685-4501495 GCA_014549065.1 Cardinalis cardinalis
ACTGTATCCCCCTACAAAACCACCCTTTGGGTGAAGAACCTTTTCCTGATATTTAATCTAAACCTCCCCTAACACAGCTTGGTGCCATTCCCTCAGGTCCTGTCATTGTCACCACAGAGCAGAGATCAGTGCCTGCCCCTCCTCTCCCTCACAAGGATGCTGTAACTGCAGTGAGCTCTGCCCTCAGCCTCCTCCAGGCTGAACAGAGCAAGTGACCTCAGGCACTTCTCACACAGCTTCCCCTCCACGCCCTTTACCACCCTCATGGCCCTCCCTTGGACTCTCTCTAATACATTAATGTCTTGTATTATGGCACCCAAAATTGCCCCAGTGCAGAGCAGAGCAGGACAATCCYCTCCCTTGCCCAGCTGGCCATACTGTCCCTGATACCCCCACCACAGGGATGGCCCTCCTGGCTGCCAGAGCACTGCTGGCTCGCGTTCAACTTCACCCAGTATCCCCAGGTACCTTTCTGTGGGGCTGCTCTTCAGCACAGGCAGTAGAGAATTCACATGTGAGGCAACCCTTTTAGAACCAACCCAATTTTTAGAAAATATACAATCAGTCAATGACAGGCATGAATCCAGGTAAACCAGGTTTAATTGGCACCTCTGTGATCATGGAACTATTTGTTTTTTTAAGGAAAGTCTATGACTGAGATGAACTGAAAATGAAGTGTTGAAAATTAAACATCACGGTTTAAAAATGTTCTTACTTTATACTACCAGCATGTTTGGAATAGAAAAATAAATGATTTTATGAATATGATATTTTGTTTAATGCAATTTTTTTCCCTGAGTTTTTCCTGTATTCCATCTCATTTCCTGTGTAACCCAAATTACGAGTGGAGAGCTCTCTATGAGCCACCATGGTCCTGACACGCTGTGCCTGACTCTCATAAAGTGGACATTAAACCCATCTGTCCTGGAATGTAGAGATAYGGAATGGGAGCTTATGCTAGAGTGTTTTTTTCTTTTAAGTGCAATTTCTCATTTTGACCCTAAAAAATAATTAATCCATTGGAAAACTCTTTCATTTGAGTATTTGTAAAGCACYGTCTGAGGTAATTTCAGAAGTGTTCTCATTGATAATGTCTGAAAGGTTTATGATATGCCAGAAGACTGAAACCAGACAAATATAGTGTGCAAGTTTGAAGAAGWGGGAAAGGGAAAAGGAAATGGGGATTATAAACCTGACACTTATCTTCAATTTCCTCAGTAATTCTGGATGGTAAGAGGCCTTTCTACAGAAATAAATTGTAGAGATKATACATCTTAGCTTCAGAAAAGCTTTTGGCACTGTTTCACCCATTTTACTTACAAGAAAAGCTGTTGAGATGTTCTTGAGGAAAGTGCTATAGCATGCGTGAAAAAGAGTTTGTACAAATATACAGAGAGAGTAATTTCATGGTGGGCTTTTTTTTTGTTTTGTTTTTTTTTTTTTGTTTTTGTTTTGTTTTTTGTTTGTTTGGGTTTTTTGGTGGGTTTTTTGTTTGTTTCTTTTTGGTTTTGCTTTGTAGGTTTTGTTTGGTTTTTTTAAATGGAAATGTAAGACATCTAGATCTTGTACTGTTAAGTTCTTCTATTAATCACTTCAATTATTGTTGTTTCAGACTACCTGAAACTGGGAGATAATGAAATTATTTTAAAGTACAGATCAGAATTCAACAAGTCTTAAGAGATTGAAGATATGATAYGAAAATAAGACAAAGCTCTTCAAGACAACACAATGTACTGTAAATTGATGGGRACAACTAACTACAGATATGGATCTGTAAAGTGATAAACAGACTGCACTGTCTGTTACTCAACAGCCTTTCCCAGGAATGATTCTCTTCTGGGTAGGAATGGACTTCAGGAAAGATGAACAGGAGGTGGTTAAGGCAATATGATATGTATGGGAATGACTGAGGCTGTGAATGGGGATGCAGTTACTGCCCACAGTTACACAGTTTTGTTGTAAAGAAGGGGAAGTTACCTTTTCTACAGATTCAGTGTAGATAAGAAGTAACCTGTYTGAGTTGCAGCAAGAAAAAAATCAGTTTACACATTTWRAAAAAATATTTGGAATACTGGAACTGTAATGTAATGCTGGAAYAAATCTCCTGGGAACTTTGGAGATTTTCTGCCACTGAATAATTTAAACAAAAGAAAACATTTGAGAGTTGTGAGCTTAGATAAGTTTTCAGATCCATTTTTGCACCATTTTAACTAAAGTCTCTAAATTTGGGGGATTGTGTTTTCTGTGGGAAGCAAAACTTGAAGATTTGCTGAGTATGTGTGARTTGCTTGGCTTCATTACTGACTGAACAAAACTTTCAGCATTGGCCAATTTTCACTCCTTATTTCCATAGAAAAGACTAGGTACCAATAGCTGTGGATACGTGCTTTCTTGGAAAATGTTTGATCCTTTTTTATARTCTATTGTTTTTATGAGTAATATTGAAAAAAACAGTGATAGTAAAATCCCATGTGACAATTCCTAATTGGAATATATTTCCTCATCCAAGCCAATAATTTACGTTAGTTGAATAACAAGCTGGGTTTTAAAAATTTTCAGTTGCTGCTTACAAGGTAGCAGGTGGTTGACTTGTTACTAGATGTTTTTAGCACTTTGCTTATATCCTGCTATCTTCCCTAATACAATATTTTTTTATCAGCTTCTTGTAGGGAGGAAATAACCTGTGGTTCAATATTATTTTCAGTGAAAGTGAATTTTTTCTCAGTATTTTTTTGACCTAAGAATATTTYTGCTGCTTCACTAGCACAGGGAGTAAATAAAATGAAATAGGGAGAATACAGGATGAAAGAAATATGGYTAAAAGATTTTGAAAAAAAAAATATATATGGCACATATTTTGTCGGATAAGCAGGATCTATGTATTAATAAGTCAAAGCACATTTCTTTAAGATATTTCACAAGTGCTCATTTGTTCACTGATAAAACCTTATTAGCCCTTCAAACTGATTGTCAGCAGTCCCACAGACCTTGGTTCCAGTATAGGATCCTGCTCTTATTCATTGCACCTGAGATGATGAATAACAACTATTTTTACATCTATTTGAATTTAATATAGTTTACAAAAGAATGTTTGTGGGGGGGGGGTGTGTGTGTTTGATTTTGTGTGTGTGTGCGTGTTACAAAGGAAAAACTGGGATTTTTTAGTATGTTTTTATTTTTCCTATAGGTCTATAATGAAGAAAAATGTTGATCCATCATGGATGAACACTTGCAGTCCTGATTGTCTTCTATGCCTTTACRTATTCTTAAGATGTTGATAAATCTTTTCTAGATGGTTATTAGATGTTTTCTTGTCTATCTCTGAATAACACAGTTGCTCAGCACCTCATCATATGTAAGGTAATCCATCATTATGTAAGGAAGACAACTTCAGTTTTATAAYGTAATTGAATATTTTGAAGATTTAGACCAGAAATGAGGGAAATTTATACTTYTATCTACTTATTTTTAATTTAATAATTCACATTAGATTTCTGTGCMTTTTTATTAGTATTTCTTGTATATATACTGGTGCCTTTCTAGAACCTGACATCTGTTAAGAGATTTTTTGAACTTCTGATATTTGTAAAGGAGAAAGCTCTCAAGCTTTATTCTGTAACTTGAGGTATGGAATTTTCATTGCCTTGCATTCATTCAATTATGCACCTTTAGAAATTGGCCTGTCTATCCTCAGTTGCATTTTCCAGAAAAGGTTTAGCCGTTCAATGGAATAATAGTGAAGAAAGACAACATTTATAGGCCTGAAACAGACCACTCCAAAAGCAGGAGTAACAAAATTTATTGCACTGGAACTTTGTCTGAACAGTTGTCATGGGACTGAGGTTTGAATGGACATAGGGAAAACAAGATTGAATCTGTTCCTGAAGTTCATGTACAGCTCCAGCTTCTCTTACAGGAATTCTCCATCATTCTCTGGGAATGATATTCTTCATCGCAGCAGACTCCTTGAAACTGGGTTGGGTTCTCTTACTTAYACCTGGAACCAGAACCACATGCTCTCTTTAAGTTAAGAACCTCCTGGCCACAGATGGAAGACTTGTAAGTTGTAAAGACAAGTAGCCAAAATTAGAAAAYGAGCACATCTCTTTGGCCCTTTCCCTGTTTCAATTCAGAAGCTGTGTGGGTATACAGTGTGTTATAAACTCTACATATACACCAACCAGTCTTTTTTTGCCTAAAAAACACCTGCCCCACTCAGTGAAAAGAATAGAAATGTAAAGCRAAAGAACAACTGAGGTTGTGCAGGTTAACACAAATCTTACATTTCATTTTAGTCACTAAGAACATGAACAACTGTTTTTCATTAGCATGAGTTTTAGCTCTGTAAACAAGCATATAGTAGTAAGGAAAGGAGTGACTGTATACAGGAAGAAATCTGTGCAGAGAACACAATMATTTACCAGGGATCTATGGACTTTTTCTGATAGTTGCTGTATACTTCTATGGGTCTTCCTGTGTTCCCCAAAGTGAAACATATTTTTCTTTCCTGTTTCTTTGCCCTGTTCCTAAAACAGAGAACTGCACAGTGCGCTGGGACATAGAAGGTCTCCACCCTACTTATGTTTTATAGTTCTTTGCCTTTAGCTTGGACAGCTTTGGGGCTTGATTTTTTAATGTCTTATGTACAGTACAAAAGAGCAGCATAAAAAAGAAATTGGGGAGTTTGTGTGAATCATGACATAAATATTTATATATATAATAAATACTCTGGTTTTGGGTTTGACACGTCTCAAATGAATAAAATCAAACACAATAAGCTACTGATGGTAGAAGAGGAACTGTTTAAAGTTTAGATTAGTATGAGATGTGCTTTTGGAGGAGAGAGAATTCCACCTGATTTTTCACATAGTTTYTACATATTGTGAGTAACAAGTCCATTAGGTAATGAAGTGAGACTCCAATTCTCTTCACATTAGTCATCTGATGTTTTTGATAAAGATTTTTAGTTACTTTTTAGATGGTCCAGTGTCATGACAACCAGCTCAGAAACAGATTTCATAGAGAAAGAGTTTATGTATCATTAATCTCTTGATAGTATATCCACCTTGGCACAATAGGAGTTTTGTTTGGTTTTTATAATAAATCATTTTTGTGAAAGTAGTTGGTTAGCCTCAACCCCTCTCTTTATTTTCCTGGGGGGCTTTCTGTTGGTTTTTGTTTGCTTGCTTTTGTTTGTGCTTGTTTATTGTTGTGTTTTAATTTCTTTGTGTTTTTCTGTTTGTATTTCCCCTATGCATAGTTTGAGATATATAATCAGGTACAGAAAGGACAGTTATTAATTTGTTTAGAAAGAAATTAATTTGACATGAAGTGCCTTTGTTTAGAAAAGCATGATTGTATTGCCTTGCATGCTGTGGGCTTTGTGCTTTGAAAATTTATTCCTTTGACAAGATTTAATTAAAGCAAATTCTACATATAGTTGAATGTTTTACATTTTACAAAGAGTATGATTACTAGTGGCTGCAAGTTTTGTCACGTAATTGCCTTGATGGTCTTATAAACAAGAGGCTATGACTCCCCATTATAAGCTGGAAGGAGGAGGAGGAGATAAAGATCTGAGTATATGACRGAGAGGAAGTTTTATGTCTTTGAAACATCATCTTAATACCTAACAAACTTTGGAAAATAAGTGCAAGAAATCTAATTTGTTGCTGCAGCAAATAAAGTCAACAGGATGCATCAACAGGGACATCACTAGCAGAGAGAAAGACATCATCCCACTCTAGTCAGCGCTTGTCAGGCCACACCTGGAACACTATCTTCAGTTTTGGTCCCTTCTTTACAAAGGTGACGTGAACAGAATGCAGAGGGTCCAGAGAAGAGGTCCAGAGATGATCCAAGGACTGGGAAGCCTGACATATGAGGATAGGCTGAGAGACCTATCTAGGTGTGCCCACCCCTGAAGGATGAAGACTTAGAGAAGGCCTTGGCACCATGTTCCAGTATTTAAAAGGTGGCTACAAGGAAGATGGAGGCTTCCTTTTTAGGAGTGGTCATTAGGGGTGATGGGTACGAGTTAATTCTGGGGAGATTCTGATTGGGCMCAAGGGGAAAAGTTTTCACAGAGAAAATCATCATCCCTTGTAATAATCTCTCCAGGGAAGTGGTGGATTCCCCCAAATTGGACACCTTTAAGATTTAGCTGGACAGAGTGCTAGGCCATCTTATCTAGACCAAGATTTTACCATGCTGTTACCAAGAAAGGTTGGACCAGAAAATTCTTGAGGATCCATTCCATCTTGGTATTCTGTGATTCAGTTAACAAACAGTTTGAATGAACATTAAATCAATACCTTGTTTGATGCTTTTATCTTTTTCAAAATGGAAGTATACATATCTATATTTTTAATGAGTGTCAGCTGTTAAAAGTGTGTATTTTGAAATATTTGTGAATATTTACCCAGTGATATTCCTAAATATTCACTCTACTTTGCTTAGGATCACACTAGTGTATGACTTCATAACAGGATTTAAACATTGTTCCTATATTAGGGTGTAGTAAAAGGTTACTGATTAAATTCAGGGCTAAGTGAATAATTTGTGATGAAGGTTAATGAATTTTTCCAACAGGGCAGCTTGAGTCATAACTTGACATCTCTCAGAGCCATCRTTCTCAAATGTCATTTTTGGCCACCTTTCATATTTTTACCTGGGCCATCCTCCCACCTGCTGCTGCTTCTCCCCGCACCTCCAGCATTGCCATGGGCTGACATCCAGCCTCCTCTGGAGTGGTGACCAYTGCTCCCTGTTCCCTCATAGAACTGACCTCTGGCACAGCTGGCTGTGGCCTCAGTGTAGTATAGTCCCCAGAGAATTCTCACAGTCCCACTCCCAGTGTTTCCTCTACTTTCCCATCGACTAGGTTACTTTCCATTCTCCCACTCAAACCTCCTCCATAGCACATSCAGTCTATGTTTGAGGAGGATGGACACTTTTCTTCAAGGACTCTATATGTACACCTCCTCTGCAGCCCTGTTTCCTGCTATTTCCCTGACTCCTGCAGCTTTTTGCAGACTTGCACCAAAACGGTTTTCTCCTAGACAGGMAACTTGAAACTGGTTGCACCAGAAAAAGAGAGGTAACATTTCTGAAGTCTTCTTATCTCATTGTGGCAGGTGAGATGGAGGAGATGGTGATTAATTGGAGCTGCTTTAGTTCCTACTCACATCCTTGTCCCAGTGTCTGTTGTCTTYAGTTAAATAATGGGCTCTTCCTATGGAAGTCGCAGTGGAAAGTCGCAAGTAGAAAACTTCCTGTGAACAGAGTGATCCAGTGAGAGAGATTTGAAATAKAAAAGAGCATTGATGAATGTTGGATGGAGCATTCTTGGGGTTTCTTACAATTTGGAGAAGAATCATGTCCCAATTCAAGGACTTAGACCATCTTTTGATAAGAGATGAAGGGCCAGATGTCATACCTTAGGACAATCAGAAGGACTGTTTGAGCTACACAGAATCCAGAATGAGGATTAATTTTTTAGGTATACTACATTCCTTTTCCTGTGTTTTGAAAAATTAGAAGTCTAGAGCTTGACATGAAAATTTGAAATACTTATCTGTGTAATGAGCATATAAAGCTGAACAAGGTAACAAGATATTTATCAGCCTGCAGTATAAACAGAAAGTCTATGACAAAATGAAAGGATTCCAGCAAAGTAAACTCTAGAAAGATTTTTTTTTTTAATTCCACAATGACTAAGCAAATTCAAACTTTCTGGCTAGTGGAAGAATCCCAAAATAAAGATAACTCCAATTTTTAAAACATCTTCAATATTTATCAGCATGRAACATTACTTTCTTTCTTAAGTTATATGCATATAATATAATGTGTTTCTGATCTGTTGATATCTGTTTATATCAAACTGTATCTTATTAAATGTATCTACAGAGATTACAAAAATATAAAGAAAAATTTTTGTAGATGTGATGTCACAGTCTAACATTCTATTTCACATTTCTAAATCACAAAAGCACTTGAGAAAATAATAGGGGTTATTTTTCTTCCCTCTATACCTTCAGTAAATAAACTTCAGTGAATCCTACACAGATTTCACAGACTGTCAAGGCAAAGCTAAGATGAGAATCCAGCTTTCCCCTTCAGTAATCTGTACCTTGACCATGGCTCCTTGTTTCCAAAGGCATGTAGACTGGATAAATAGGATGAAATCTTATATTTCTTGTAAAGTCAATATCTGAAACAACTAAGGCAGAGGTAGAAGGAGAAATGGAGGCTTGGAGTTGAAAAGAAATTGTAGGATAGATGCTATTAATTTTAATTTGAGGTTCCTTYCTTGTTTAAAGGTTAAAAGCTGTAACGTGTTAACAGTTAGTTGTTAAAAAGAGAAATTTATGACTACCCTGTATATTTTGAGAGACAAATTCATGCTCATGCAGATGCCAAACCACAACTCCTCTGCTCAACATCAACTTGTATAAATTAAGCAGGATATAATGAAAGAAATAACAATGAAATTATGCTTAATCTGTAGCTGAAGTGAAGGTGACCTTTCCTGTTAGCATGATTGTCATTTTGAAGGACAATTTGCTACATCTGAGAAAAGGTCCACATCCATTAKTTCTTAGAAAAATAGGCTCTTCAAAGAATGATGCATCAGTTTTTCTATGACACTGTCTGAACTGAAAGTGCAGTAAAAATATTTTTGAATTATCTTTAGCTTTGTATCTTTCATTGTCCATATTCAAAACCAACAACTGCATATATAAAATTATATTTTAGGGAGTTGCAATTATTCATGTATTTGAGTATTTGAAGAAAATTTACTGTTGCTTGACACTGAGAAACAAGAGACCTGATTTGTCAAAACTATGACTAATTTTAGTAAGGACATGGATCTTTAAATTTGATATCAGTGCAGCCAGAAGGCAAGCAAAGAATTGTAATACATTTTTCAGACTAAAGAATAAAGTACTTTCCTTTGGCAAATGTGAAAGTTACAAATCTCTGCCTTACAACAAACAAACCTTCTATCTCTGTTTTTAACCAGCATTTCCGATATTTCTCATACCTAATTATAACATGTATTTCCCTTTAATCAGTGGTACATAATTTATTTTGTCATGCTTATAAGTGTGCTTTTCAGACATGCTTATTGAAATACATACAAAACATCTTCCTATAAAAAAAAAAWTAGTGATACAAATGTATAGAGATTTCAGGCAAAAATAGTTGTAGCTTTCTAAATAGTATTTTCATTTTTAATWGTAGACTTCAGAAACAGAAATCAGCCTTTTATTCCTTAAATTTAAGGTGTAAAAAAATACATGAAAGTAAAATACATTTCCAGAGATTTCTGCCCTATGTGCATTTATAGATGTAAATCTGATGACAAAAGTGACAATGYGCGTTAAAATTTTTTTCTTGATTTTCTTGGAGGCATCTCACACCAAAAACAGACTAGGAAGACCAGAATCTTATAAACAAAGGAAGTAATGGTTAGATATCAAACCAAGGGCATAATTATAAGATTTAGTGCTGGAGAAGGTGTTGCTAAGGAAATTGATGCTAAATATTAATACAGTGAAATTAGAGCTCTATTTTATGTCCTTTATTTTGTTRTAAACATAAAAGCTATATCTATACCATCAAGCTGAACAAGCCCAGGACATTGTCCCAGCATTAGCATGGGATTATTCATAGTCTTTAATCACTAGTACATTCCTTGGCACATTTTTTGGTTTTGCTGCTTAGCACTAGCCCAAATAGTGCTAGTTTTTGACTTAATAAAAGTCATGGACCTATAGAGTAGAATAGATGAAGCCACCTTATATTAGGAAGAACAGAATTGACCTGTATAGAATGAAGTAGACTGCACTGCTTGGTCTCAGGATGAGCAGACAGATCACTACACATTTTATTTCCTAGTTCCAGCTGAGGTCACTGCTCAGACCCCCAGGCAGGCACCAGCTCTTTAGCACACAAACCACACAGGAGGGAGAATCCCCACATCCCCATCAGAATGGCTGACATTGGAAGGGGCCTCTGGACATCACCTTGCTCAACCTCCCTGCTCAAGCAGGGCCACCTAGAGCCACTTGCTCAGGACCATGTCCAGATGGCTCTTGAATATCTACAAGGAGAGAGWGCTCATCACCTCCCTGGGCAGCCTGTGGCAGCGCCTGATCAACCTCACAGAGCAAAGATGTTTAGATAGACTGTCCTGTGTTTCGTTTTGTGCCTATTGCCTCTGGTCTTGTCTCTGGGCACACTGGAAAGAGCCTGGCTCTGCCTCCTTTGCATGCCCCTCCAAGAATTACCATACATTGATGAGATCTCCCCTGAGCCTTTGAACAAACAGTCCAAGCTCCCTCAGCCTTTTTTCTTAGGGCAGAAGCTCCAGTACCATCACTTTAGCAGCTCTTCACTGGACTCTCTCCAGTGTCCATTTCTATCCTGTGCTGGGGAGCTCACAACTGAACACATTATTCCAGGTCTGACATCATCAGTGTTGAGTAGAGGGAAGACTGTTCTTTCTCACTGTGAGCTCCAATCTCTACATAAATGCTCTCAAAAAATCCTAATTTTATATTCTTAAAATGTATTTRTTTTTCCCTCTGTTGGGAAGAAGTGTATGGTACATTTTGACATTCATCTAATTCAGGATTCAGCCAAAACACAGAAAGTTAGTTATTTTCTGTGAAACAATCTGCTGGTTCTGGGCTCGCCACTGTCACAACTGTTTCATTGGTGCAACACTGACATCTCACTTAGACACTGCTGGGGATAACTTCCAGGTTGCTTTCTCTCTGCRCTGTAATCCACACCTGGATTGAACCGTTTGGTTTCCTGAACAAATTTGCTCCTGGTTAGGAGGAAAATTTACTTTCAGATTGAAAAGTGGCAGACTGAGCAGGYAGCCTGCTGAGGATGAAGAAGACTCCCAAGTCTTACTCCTTTTTGCATTGAAGTGCTTCCATAATATCTGATTTTCGGCTTTTTCTAGCCATGAAGTGCTGCCTGCTGTCCCCGTTTTCAAAATATTTCAGAGAATCAACCTGTGCTAAAAAAAGCAATTAAGAATATGTATTTTTGTGATATTGCACAGCTTGATTTTCATGTATGYAGGCAGATGGAAGACATTCCTGGTCTTGCTGAAGAAGCAGGAGCAGTGTGAGTGACAYGACAAGCAGGGATGGTGTCCATGTTGGTATTGGCAGTCTCCTGCTGGACCCTGAGGCAGCATGTTTAATTCAGTTCTGGCTCTGCACTGTCTTCATGGGAGCCATCTCAAAATTACGTCTGTCTCAACTTGTCCAGATGGAACGGCTCTGTGCTGAGGGAAAATATCACCTCTGGAGGGCAATCATGTCTCCAGTGACAAGGAAACAGAGATAACTAGTTTAATTTAGACCTTAATTAACAATCTTGCCAGGTTCTGTTTCCCACTGGGAGAAGAACCAGATAGATTTACAGTCCAGCTTAGTCAAACACAGCACATATTTAGAGTGATTTTTATTCAGACTCTTAAGCACATGCGTGAGTCACACAATATAATGAATTCAATAAAAGTATTTGAAGCTAAGAAAATGTTTGAAGATGCTTTTGAAGAGAAGCTCAGGCAGGAACYGTATAAGATTTAGCTCACTGCTTTCCTAGCCTTGTATAAAAAAATGGGTTGAGTACACATAACATTTTGTTGGGGGTCTTGATATATTTCATCTATCATTACACAGTGTGCTGGGTTTCTGGTTTTCAAGGACAAATTTTATTTTTTATTTTTTATRCTTGTTTATTTTTTTGCATACAATTTAATCAATAACAGCTGTTAACTACCTATTCAAATTCCTCTTCATATATGTATTCAGACTTAAACAGTGTGCTGCTTSATGTTCTCTATTTAAGGTGAAGTCACTTCAAATAGTTTCAAATCAGGAACTCCTGGGTTTTTGACTGTTTTTTGACTGGTTTTTCATTGACCTRTAGTTTATCTGAAAATGCAGTCATCTTGAAATGAGATGCTGGCATAATAAGGTAACCCTGTTCCTCCTAATTCTGCCCCTTCGCAACATTAGATGTTGTCAGGAATTATTTTACATGTAGTTATATATAGTTATATATATTTATATACTATTATCCTCACAATCCATCTTCCTTCCTACTCAAGTGAATCAGCTTACTAATATATTTCTATAAATGACAATTCAGAACTACTTAGCTCAAGACTGCTCATGAGCCAAACTTACTTAATGAATTATTAATTTAGTTTTCTTTTTATTGTAATAATTTGGTCTATTTTTGAGTAGGAAAGATTAAAGGAAAAAATAATTTTTTTGGATGCCAGGAATATTTTTGCTGTCGGTATAGAAGCCTAATCAAAACTAACAAAGTTCTATACTTATTTGGCTTAGATCTGAGCCAAAGAAATTCTTTCCTGATTCCTCATCTCAGTCTGCCCTTTCACAGAAAATGTCAAAAGTCCCAGAAGATATACTATGAGTYGTTGATAATTTTGAACAAAAATGTTTGCTCACTCTTAGCAATGTTTCCAATTGCACCAGTCTGAAAAAGACCTCTTAAATTAGAGCAACAGACAAAATACTGTGCAAAACRTAATTTTGTTTTGTTCTCTAAAGAAAATACATGCATCACTTGAAGCACGTTAAACTTGAACACTTGGAAACACTTTGYTTTCACAATTTAAAAAAACCTAAATGCAAAGATGATGTTATCACAGTAAGTAATTTCATTTTCCAATTGTTTTACAGGCAACACTGGTGTGGTACCCTGAAATAAAATGGGGTGGTGATGGTGGTAGTGGTAAAGATTATTAATCTATGCTTGTGGTAAATGCAGCAAGCTTAGCCCATAAAGGAGGCATGACTCCATCCTCTGGCAGATGTTCCCTTGAAGCAAGTTATTGCAGGCAGAGGGAAGTGAAACAGAATTTGCCTCTAATTTTTGCCTTTCTGTGGCATCAGACTTGGCCCATAAGTAGACGCTTACAGAAAAGGCATCCCTATAAGGATAGAGTACTCATTAATCTGAAAGTAGCTCTCAAAATGATCTTTTACTTTTTCATCTTTAGTAGGCTATAGGTATAGGCCAGGTATGGAAATGGTAAATGCAAAAAATAGTTTCTTAAAGAAGAGAAGACTTCCTGGGTTGTGCCATGTTTTGCATTATCATGCACATGCTGAGGGGATGAGAAAATGAGTTTTCATGAGGGGAAAGTAAGAAAAAAGTAGATGTTATTGTTTACAAGCATATAAAGAGTGTGATCTCCTTTCCACTGGAGAAAGGGTAAAGGACAACACAGTAATCAATGTAACCAATCAGCCACGACTGAGAAAAAGTTTATTGTGAGCTGAGAAAGAGTGTGCAGGGAGAAGGAGAGGAAAAAGATAATTAAGATTTGAAGATGGAAACCAGAGTTTTTACAGTTTTATAATTTTGTTACTTTGTCAAATCACAACAGCTCACTTCCAGAACAGGCAGGTCTTCACCTGATAGCTGGAGAGGTTTTACTGAAGGCATCAGGAGAAGGTATGTCCTATCACAATGAAAACCAAATGCAGTCACCCCTCTGAACTAGCAGCTGAAGGTTAGGCCCTGTAAAATCTGTGTCTTAAAATGAAAACAGATGACCCTTCTGAGGCAACTCAATTTTACTCAGGGGCTGACATGCACAGAATATTAAGTTCCTCTTGCAGTTGTTGAGCTGGTAACCCTCCCTCACTGTGTTACTGGTCTTTGGGTGCCTTTTATCATGCTCCAAATTGAAGCAGAGCACAGACAGGAATACAGAGCAGTTGTTTATGTGTGTCATGTGAAAAAGGGAGGTTTCCTCAACCCTTAGTGTGGGGAGATGGAATTGACCCCCCATATCATTACTGWTTGATTTGTCTGTCAGCATCCCAGGAAAGCTGAGACCCTTGTGCCTGACCAGTCTGTCAGTGTCCTCTTCACGGAACAGCCCTGCTGGATTGAGGGGCTTTGACTGACTTGTTCAGGGAAATATGGCAACAACATAAGGGAGATTCCTCAGSAGATCTCCCTTTTCATTTGGGTCTCTTCCCTGCTGCCAGTGACTGCCAGCACCAGTGAAAGACTCACASCAACARTTTATGKAATAAMAYTCTTTATTAAAATAAAATTGTGRCAGGTTAARTTTTGAGGACTGTTGTTGACAGTATCTGACTGCAAAAATGTATTCAAAGCAACACACAGACAAGCTGTAATCCCCAGTAAAAACAYTCAGCMCAAACAGAGTGTGGTTCTTTCCCAATAGGTGTCCCTATGGGGGAGAAGACAGGTTCAGCCCTTTGACTGATCCTAGCAGCTATGATGGACTCTTCCCTAACTTTTCTCTATTCCCATYTTACTATTTCTTTGTGTGTAGCTGGAGCTTGTATGATTCTAGTCATGCATASCTTTGTTACTGATTGGTGTAGAATTCTCTTGCTTTGCTTTTAAAGATACAGTCAATAAAATTTAGAGCCCCTGACCAGTGAGGAGTGGCTGTGCCTTGGAGGTGGTACCTTTGGSTTGGARGTGKGTGTTAATGTTACACTTAGGTTATAATGAACCRAGTCCATTTGAGGAGAGYRATTTCAGCACAGCTGTTGGCTCAGCAGCAGGACATCTCCTCTCTCTCCCCTGGCTGACAGGTGCTGGGTGGTTTTCAGCTGCAAAGCAGCCTTGAATTCCCCTCCCTGGGAGGATTTCAGCAGAGCCTGGTCGTGGTGCCTYCACTCTGCTCCCTGCTCTGTTCCATCCCCTTTAGCAGGGGCTGTGGCTGCAGATCATGGGTGTGGGGAATCATCCTGGAATAAATTACAAGCATGGCAACTTCATTCCATCCAGGGAGCAGCAACTGTAATTTACCCTATAATTTTTGTGCCATTGTAACTTCTGTTAAGATGTGACTATAAATACTCAGTTTCTTCTAATTTTACCCCCATCCATCTTTCCACTGTGTGCTAACAYGGGCAACGTATCTGGGACTTGTGGTGTACCAGACTGAGCAGGAATATGCTGGCCACCCACAGCACCCAGCAGGTCATTTCTGGTCAGCCAGGTGCCAGCCTTGTGGGGAGGGGTGGGTCTGCTTTGCTCCTTGGAACAGACTGATCGGTAATACTTGGTTGTCTTACTTTTCTCTGCTTTTTATATTCCTCACAGAATTCCCTCTTCACATCAGTATTTTTTTCCACTTAGGTTCTAAAACAGCTTTTACTACCTCAGCAATTCCCTTCCATGTTTCCATTTAGCTTGTCTTGCAGAGTTGCAGTTCACACACTTTCTCACACGTTTGCAACAAATTGTTCTTGGTAAGACTGAGCTGGTGCCACACAGCTGTACCACAGCAGTGCCACCTCAGGGCACCTCCTCTGCTGGGCTGGGGGCCACCAACCCATCCTCCAGCACATATCCAGCTGCTGATCGGCTGAGGGCTCTTCAGGCACCACTGACTATGCTCAGGAGATCAACTATGATGATGCTTRGACACTTTGGCCATATATAAATCCCCCAGGCAGATATCCTGACCTTGAACTGAGTCATTGGATATTTGATTTCTTTCTATCCTGTTTTGTACCTGCAACCCTGTCACAGAGGTCTGATTACACTTTCATATAGGCTGTTACTTTCTGGAAGTCTTTAGTACAGGGATATTTGTGTAGAATTCGTTGTCACCAGATTGACAGCGTTCATCATTATCCTCTATGCTTATCTTCATTAATTATGGAATTTTAGTGTTGGAGAATTTTCTTTTAAGGGTTTCTAGAGAAATTCTTAGTCACCTTTATTGAAAAAGAATTTTTTTTCTAGAATAAGGCAATTTTCCRTATCAATTTGAATAATTTCTTGTATCTCTTGAGTTTTTCTCTAGATTTTCCAGCTCTTTCTACTAAGGTTTTCTTAATATAGTATTTATACCTCCTCAAAGATTAATTTGCACTTTCTATACCTTTCTAAAGGAAKCGGTTGATACATTTTACCATTTTAATATGTTTAATTTCTTTTTTAAACTTAATTTTGTCATCATCAGAGGAAGTCTCTGATGATCCAAAAAGATGTCTGGGAATGATGAGCAGTTCTTCACCATGGGCAAGTTTGCCTGGAGAATGTAACTGATTTCTGATGAAATGGTTTTGATCTAATTTTCTATGGCACTCTTACACCCAAAATTATGAGATATAGTTTGAGTGTGAGATGGGCAGGAGACTGGCTGGTGAGAACAGGAGAGGACCCAGACAATGAAACTTCAGGTGCTAAATATTCCCCCACTTTGGGGACTTTGGTTGTGCTGAGCACTCATCTGACCCAGGGACTGTATGCCTTAATTGCAGATCAGAGTCAGAGTCCACACTCCTGAAATTCACCTTCCAGTTTTGCTTCCTCTGAGAAGGCTGAAATTTGCCTGAACAATCTGTTGGGAGAATTGGGACATTTGCTTGGCAAAATTCACTTAATTCATTTCTGGTCTGAGCTAAAACAATATGTGGAATTGTGTCACAGGAACTAGAGAATTTTTCTCCCAGGAATATTTTCTGAAGGCAAGTCTTCAGTTAGTTGCATCTGTAATCTGGTTCAAAAAACACACAGAAATTCTAGTCTTCTTTCTCATCCATTGTGTTTTTCTCTCCAGAGTTTTGGCATCTTTAACTCAGAAGTTTTTCTGATGGCAAAGTTTTGTCTTTGTTCTTGGTTTTTTTCCAAAGATAGCTCAAAACTGTTTAGTTACTAGCTCACATCACTAGGARCAGCTTACACTGACTGAATGCAACTTCTCTGGGAAGGTATCGTGGGGCTGATACAACAAAGAACCAGYAAGAATTGTTTAACGTTGCAGCTCAGGACACAGGCATCTGTAGATATCTGTGGTTTCTCATGAGACTTCTGTGAGAAAAAAACAACCTCGAAAGCCACTGAGAAAAAGGCAGACAGAACTTTAATAGAACAGCACAGGTTGCTCTTGGTCAGTTAGAAAGTGCTGCATGCAGCACTTGAGTTTAAAGCTCTTTGAAATTGAGGGACATGCTGTTAAGTAGCATTCCAGTTCGTCTGTGGAAAGATAATAGTGAAAAAAGAGCTAGGAATGTTATCCTTGTGATTTTTATTTTGTGAAATACTTATGTCTTTCTTTACACCAAACAGTATATTTCTCACAGAAATGTTCCARTGTTTTATTTTATACTCTACTGATCTGCCATTTCTACATAAGTAGGTCCTTCAGTCTTTTAAACGTCTTCTCTTGGAGGGTGTGGGTGATAAGGGGAAAATAAAGGAGGGGACATAGTCTTTCCTGTAAAAAACCAAAAAAGGTGAASAAAATTATCTCTACTTCAAATATTACTGGTGAAGAAAGCTTAGATATTATCTATAAATCTTTTCCCTGTATTTAAAGAAAAATAGCATCTGCTTGTACACATCTCTGGGAAGAAAAATAATATCCTGTATAGACAATCTAAGATATCATTAAATGTGTAGAGATGCCAAAATTGTGGCTTTTCTTAAAATTAGTTAATTTATGTGCAAAAGCATTTCCTCAAAAAAAGGACAAGCAACCAACCTTGCCATTGTTCTGCAGGTGAATATAATCAGTGTTAAAAATTGAGATAAAGACGGAAGAGAAGTTACAGTTTTCAGGTAAGTATTAAATCTGGGATTAGTGTTAAGCAGACCCTTGTTATCCCCTTTATCACTCAGTATTTGATAAGGTTTTCCTGGTTGTTCTTTCAGCCCTGGAAACTATTTTTTACACCCAAAAATYCTTAACCTATTCATTTCCTTTAACATTGAGGAATATTGCCAATAATTATCTGAAAGTTCAAAGAAGTAATAAATGAAAGTTCAAGCAATTCCCCTCTAGCTTTTTTGATACCTATAAAAATCATGATTTATCAATGAAGCAGGATTTTTCATTTAAGAAGACTCAYTGGTTCTTCCTGTTACAGAGAGTTMATTTCAAAATCTTTCTYCTTTAAATGATTATTTTAATCAATGCTCCTGAAATTCACTAACATATAATTCACAAATCAGCTACCTACCCTYACTTTTAAACCTGGTTTTCTTTAAGTTAAAATACTGGCTCTAGTTTTGTTACCTGTAAGCTATCGTGAAATTCACTGGTACATTTGGGGGTTAAATCTCTACTCTTGCTAAACTTTGAAAATTAGAGGGTTTTTAGCTCTTTACTGTATTTTGGTTTACACAAAAGCTACAATGATGAATTCCCGTTTGGATCTAAAACTCCCATTTGATAGGTAGGGATTCTATTTCATGAAAATGAGGTACTTTGAGGAAATGTTACTAGGTTGACTATTGTAATCAGCACTTATCATTGTGATGACATGAATTATATTAATTAGTATTTATTTTATTTATGTGCTCTGGTGGGATCTTCAAGAGATTAAAACACTGTATGATTTAGATATTTCTTCTTATTATTAGCCAGGTTACTGCTCAGATGACTGAGAGGTGTTTCACCAAAAAAGTGAAGGGAAGGGTTATTTTTATTACAGAGACTAGATAGCACTCTATAGGAAAAAAAAAAGTTTGATGAAACAAACATGAAAATATGAAAATAAAAGAAATATAGGAAATCCTTTCTTCCAAAGGAAATGCAAAGGCAWAAACCATTGCTCAATATCACAGAAAATTATTTCTGGATATCTGAGAACAGACTGAGAATCTTTCAGTCTGATTCCCTGTCTAGAAAACTATATCAATGACTGAGCCTGTATGTTTCTTTGACAATCATTATAAGACTATAATAATGTCTTCTTGGGAAATAAGTGCTGTCTTTTCTCACAAATAAACAAAGCAATGAATTGAAAATATTGGCATGGAATATTTAGATTTATACTTTTCTTAGAGTGTGCAGTACTGTATCTTGAAATTTATAGAATTAAGAGAATTTCTAGTTATAGAAGAAATATTTTTTTAATTTTATGAGGATTTTATTCCCAATTGAAAACATGTAAGGCAGGATTATTTTTCATAAAAATGTAGTGTGAAAGCATCCCAGCACTGAGGAAGACTAAGCAGTTTAATTGTCTGAGAATTCTATGAACAGTGATATAAAGGTATTTTTTTGAACAACTAATCTTAAATGATGAACAGTTAATTCAACTACAGCCTACAGTTGTGGGAAGCAGAAGTTTGATAATGCCAKAAAAAGAAGAAAAGAAACATCAGGCCACACCAATTTAATAATCTCCCTCAAATGCCTTCTTTAGCAGTTATTTAAAATACAGATAAATTCTTTCCTGTATGACAAAACAATAGGTTTAGGGAAAAATGAGACAAAAACAATGGATATGCGAAATAAAAGCCAATGAAAACCAGTTGTCTTTTGGCCCTGTTATGTAAAATATCTCCATACTCACTGGAGAGGGTAGGGAACTAGGTATGCTGCCTTAGCAAGTGTTTGGARCACTGCCCAGCACTTACTGAGAATGGTGATCCATTGTTGTCCAATACCATCCAATGCAGGCATTCTCTAAGTTACTGGAATCCTGGKGGTCTCGGTTGGGAATTCTGTGTAGGAATTCTGGCTTTGAGTCACTATAAGCAGGACAAGCTCCTAAACAGAWATGAAACTCTCAGTGCCAAAGGGTTAGCTTTCTAGTTCACTGATCTGTTTCTGGAGAAAGATAAAACCCCTAAGCCACTTTATTTCCTGTTTAATTTAATTTAATTCATTTTTTCCCCCTGGTTACCCCACCATTCATGCTCCTCAGCTGCTGTTTTTGTGCTTTCTCAGCACAGTGGAGGTGAGACTTATTCAGGTGACTGATTCCATCTATTCTGTATCACAGGGATATTTTCACATTATGCAGATAGGCCATTACTGTTTCATTATAATGTGTCATTTTTTCCTTCATATATTCTGCGTCATTAACTGAACCTCTGCTCTTTAAAAGTCTTTGGAATAGGTCTTCTGTGAGGTTTAGATATACATTCTCTCAACAGTCYCCACCATGCTCTATTCATTTAAAAATATTCATTCTCTTTTCCCTCATCTGAATRTATTTAATATGACTGGAAGCTGGAGCTGGAAGTTTAAGATGGTCTTTTATCTTTGCTTATCAGCACCTGACAAGTCTCTGTAACTGCAGCAATACTTCTGGTGAATCATTTGCCACCTCATCATCTTTGTATAAGGTGTCACCTGTGGTGCTGCACACCCTGGCTCCACAATGGCCTTGACTGGGGGCAGTCAGGTTGGAACAAAGTTCACTTCACTGCATCTATGTGGCGCTATATTGGCCAGCTTAAGAGAAATAAAATTAAACTAATACTTGCTTTTCTCTATCAAAATCAGGAAATCTGGTTCCAAAATAAATAAGGCATATGTAGTGCTGTTCACATTTTACTACATATTGAGTTTAACCCCCACAATCCTCAGGGGTACTGCTGTGCTCAAAACTAAATGTATCCAGAAACAATCTTGAACTTGGGTTCAAATCTTTGATCTTGCCAATGTATTCCTGTAGAGATAAATGGATTTTGATTGAGGTAGAGAAATAGGAAGTATATAAAGTCTCTATAAACAAAACCAAACTGAAATGGACACCGTTCATTACTGCAGACCCAACCACTATTTCTGTGTTTTATCCAAGCAATGTCTCATTTTAAAAGCRTAACAAGATGTTGTTGCTGGAACTCTAATCCAGATATTTTGCCCTGGTCTGTAGTTTAATAACCTGATCACTAAATTTAAAAGATTATGCTGTTTGTGCATTACTGGGGTCTTTGCACCACTTATATATGGGATGAAGACAGGCACTTCTGTTCAGAGTCTTTGGGTCAATGGAAATAACCTCCTTTTCCCTGGGAACAGAGACACAGATTTGAATTTCCCTGTGCTGATTAACAGACAAAAATAGGTGCCTCTCTGTATTGGTTCTGAATGGTAACAAGRTGCTGTGCTAATTGATGGATGTAGTGCTGTTTGTGTGATTTTCCATGCTCCTAGTATGTTTTCAGAGGCTCAGGTTCTCTGCACTCTCTGTATTATAATGAAGTTTAGAAGGGACGGTTATGTGTAAAATGTTGGCCTGAGAGTTGCTAGAACATAGGAGAGAATAGCAATTTTAAAGTCTCTCTCCTGTATTTTAATAGGCACAGGAAATACTATTTTCCCCCCTATCTTGTTCTTATGTTTCTGTTTCTTATCTACTTCTTTTTTATCTTGACTGAAATCCCAGTCAGGGTTGTAGTTCTAGCAGTGAACCATAGCTTCCAAGCTCAGTGATCTGAAAAATAACTGAAAAAAAAAAGAACTTATTAAAATGAACTGAAAGATATTCTTACGTTGAAAAGGTGAGGGTTAGAGGGGTGAAGGAAGAGGAARGCAAAGTGTTATATATGGGACTGAAGAGTACCTGCAACAAATACAGGAGACTTTACAATACAGGCAATTTTGGATTGAGTGTTACTGCCWAGAGTTGTGACTAAAGCATTGCAAAACTATTTTAAGAATTTCTGCATTTTCTGCAGTAAGCAATACAACAAATAAATGTTTAAAGGAATTTTTTCTGAGTATTCCAACATTCTGTCAATGATGGTAAATAAAGAACTACTCTGCATAAGACAGAAAATCTTATACATTTATTGAGGTCTGATTTAATGGTCTATAATTAAGTGTAAAATTGAAAAGGAGAAAAATGTAATGATGAGCAAAATTTCATAGCTAGGTTTTTCAGTTGCCAAGTACTTCAGAAGGCTGCAATTTCACAGCAGGGTTGGTTCCAGGAGTGGAAATTGGACRTAAATAATTCCAGACAGTGTAAATGTAAATTTAAAAAATTAATTAAGATGCATATTTTTTCCTAGTACATTCTCTATTAATAATTATAACCTAATCACAGAGCTATGGTTTAGAAATTAACTTATTAAAAAAATCTTTAACTAATTGACTTAAATTGTAAAACTGTGACTAAGAATATTTCAAACAGTTGGTCAGTTCTGGTGTATTATTTCACGATGATTGCCCATAAAATGGTTGGGGTGTGTTGGCTGCCAAACAAGAAGAATTAAGGCTATTACAAATCAKTTATTTTCAGGTCTGGTATAAATAATCCTGCATCCTAACACAGCTGTTGTCACTGACAAATAGCACATTTACGTATTTATTCTTTTTTGTTATTGTTTTTGACAGTGGTCTTTGTTTTTCAACAGGGATGTTGTTATCATTAGATCCTATTTATTAAAGAAAGTTATAGRAGAGAATGACTCTCTCTTTGTTCCCAAACTACCTTTACTGAGGGGATATATTGCATACTAAGGCAGTAAAAGGAAATTGCTGCTCTACACTCACACAATTGACTTGAAGACATATTTAAGTCTTTGGACTGGCTTAGGAGTAGGTTTATTACAGTGGCTTAGGAGTAGGTTTATTACAGTGCCAAACCAGCAAGATGAGTGTTTCATTTATGTATTTTTATCACAAGATGGAAGTACTGTGGGGCCTCTAGGACAGGTAGCAAAATGAATAGAGGTTGTGAAAATAAGCTCTATTCAAGTAAGGCAATCCACCAGAGCCAGGGATGAACTCAATATGAAAACAAGTGCTCTTAAAACAATTTCTGTCAATACCGTGTGTATGATGTATTCAAATCTCCTGYCAAACAAAAGCGCTCTGGCACAGAAAAGTGCTGATTATAGGGCATTGCAATGGACACAACTCTGTACTATTTCTGTTATTGATGGGACAGAATCATAGCCTGGCTTCACTCCTGGGCTGAATTAAGGAGATAGTTTAGGAGCCAGCTAGTTTAGGAGTCAATCTTATTAACTGGTAGTTAAAAGTGCCATCAGTGTGTCTGAGATTGGAAACATGCAAGAATGGAAACAGTACATTTGAGCATACCAATACCTCATGAAAAAGGAGTCACAAAAGATAAACACTAGCTAAAGGCGACCAAATGTACGAATTTAACTGTTCCACTTAATAAGCTTCTACAATTTGTAGAATTTTAATTAGAGTATTCCATACTTTCTTATGGAGTGCCTTAGATTTTTTAAAAAATAACTAAATGGATCAAAATTATTTTTTGAATGGAATGAAGAGCTAAAAAGAAGAGACAGTGAACCAGAAGCAAATAATGCTTTTATGGACACCTTTATGTAAAATCCAGATAAATACTGGCAAAATTTTTCAGTGGATGAGCAATTTTGGTAAATCCAAATAACAACAAAAATGGCTTTACAAAATAAATGAACCTTCAAATACTTTATTGCAACTGCCTTGGCAAAGGACTTGGTACTTCAGTGATAGACTATATTTTCTCTATATTCCTTCTGCTTCAGAGTCCTTAGGTCAATGGTTCAAATCCCCTTCAAAATCCTAGATTTCGAGGTTGAATTACTTTTATTTAATTACACTGTTTCCATTGTTTTAGTATATAAAGGATATAACTAAGCTGAATACTATTTCCAACATTATGTCAATATGAGTGGGAGGGACAGTTGCTAAAGGTGATGAAGGTAAGATTATTGATAACAACAGAARTGATAAAAGAAAGGTTTTGGGAAATGTTAGTGTCTCAAGGGGACTAGAGAGAGGTTCTCCTGGAGAATCATTATGAAATGAGACAAATTCCATGGGTAAGCTTCTTCTTTCCCATCACAGCATCCTCCACAGGCCCAGACAACTATAAGGACTTTACTTTTCCCTGGTTGAGGCTGTACAATAAAAATGGACAACATCCTAAAGTTAACCACAAATGCTCATTTTGCCACAGTCAGCTTCTTTAAATCTGGCCTTAAAAATACTTACATTTACAAATTTATAAGGAAGCCTTCTAAATATAAGGAAGTTTTATAATGTATTTAAGAGGAGGGAAAAGTTCGGCTAGTGGACTGCCTATGGCTAATAAATGGCTGATGTGACAATTCATTGCAAATGCTGGCTTTTGACAGCATTCTCTTTTTTTGTTTTGATTCTTGGACTTCAATCAAACATGTGGATAAATCCATCATTTGAGCATGTGTCCCCCTGCGTGTCCCAATGGGAACTCACCTGATTTCACAGGGTAGTTCACTCTACAGCACTCTGGTTGTGGCTGTAATCTCATTTTAGTTCATATCTTAGTGTGACATGTGAAAGAGCCTGATTCCTAGGAGATGTTTCCACTATCTAATACATCTCTGAAATGTTTTATTTATTCATAATTGCATGTGTGTGTATAAATATCTATATATAGAGATAGATTCCATTTAAGTAGAAGCTTCTCAGTTCAGATATCTTCACTTACTTTTCTAACTCTCTAGAATTTGTTTAAAAATCTAGACATTRCATGATGGAAAAATTACTGTATGCATAATAATGACTGCATATTTAGTCATAAGAGCTTCTGTCTAACATTAGCTAATGTATATTTCTTAATTCAAAGTAGCAGCAGTTATTATAATCATTATAATGGATGTTTTGGTTTATAATACAATTTGGCATATGATTCACTTATAACAACATTGTGTGTGTAGCAAATATAAATGGAATTTTGCTTTAATATCTTATCTGAGAGGAGTCAACATCTCCYGACTTTTGAAAAAAGAAAATACAGCAGTTTTGTGGCTGGTACATGAAGAAAAAGAATTCAATGCATAAAATTAAATTATGCAATCAAACTAGTAGAACTATCTTAAGATGAAACCTGGTTGCAGSTATTTACAAAGTCTAGAGGCAAACATCTGGCTATGTTTTTGTCCTTCAGGTATGATAAATTTTGCTAGGAACAGCATCATGAAAAACCCCACAAGAACAAACTGGCCTGGGAGAAAACCAGAAGGTAAGAGAAAAACATCTTTATTTATTCATCTTACCTTGACTTTTTCTGATGCTAGGTTTGCTTGAAGTGAAATAGTTCAAAAGTAAATTCTGCTTAGTGCTTGCCTTAAAAATTATTTTGTTCTGTGTAATTTTTAAATATTTTCTGCTGAAAGGAAAATGTACTAGTACTTTCCAATAATTGATATCAGTTAGCATTCAGTATACTGGGGATGTGGTTAGTGATCCCACTGAAAACCTTAAAATTTATCTCAGTAACAGATAGATCTTACTTTCYAATAGGAATGGGTATTGTGTGGAGGCTAGAGACTGTCAGTTATTGCAGACACATTAAGGAAGATTATAGTAGCATCCAAAATCCATTTTACCTTTCCATGGAGTGCACTATGTATTTGAACTGTATTTACCTTCTGTATAAAATAGAAGTGAATACAGTGAAACCTTGGTCCAGGGCACAAGATTCTGAAATGGAAAATGCACAAAACAGACAAAATATTTGAAAACAAAGTGCTGAAGCGCTGGGAAGCATGTACAGCACAAGTAGACCTCAAGATCAAATTCAGACAGTCCATTCTAGATCTCAGTATGGTAGCTGAAGAGGGTTTTGCCCTGAGGCATTGCTTGCTGCTAGACCTGACTGCCCCTTTCCATCTGAAGATGGAAGGACATTTGGGGTCTTCAAATTTTCTATGCTGTCTGTTCATATTTGGCTGATTTTGTATGAAATGRATCAGACTGTATTTATATTGTCTTTTCTACCAGGAGTAGCTCACTAAAGTGGTAGTGCATACCTGGAGGAGGATTTTGTTATTAGCACAGTGGATGCTGTCAAATTTCCAAGGGAGTTTTATTTTGATCCAAAATTTGGTGATTTTTTGGTAGTTAAAAAAAAAAAAAGATTTGAACATCACAATCCATTCACATTTTTTCAGTTCTCCTATTCACATCAGAGGCACTAATGTATTTTTAAAAGCTAGTAATTCTCCTTCATTCCCCAGTGGAATTTTTCTAAATGAAGTCTAAAATAAATTAGTAAATACCTGCTTGAGGCAGACATCCAGAGTGCAGGCTTTCAGCATCACTGGTTGCAGAGGTGATCAGTAAGAGGAAACATCAATTGACAGTTTGAGGTGAGGGGTAACCAGCTATATCTTCAATAGTTTTGATAAGTAGGTGGAGCTAGAACAGGTATTGGATATGTTTGTCTTCTGGAGATCTGTTTTAAATTCATTGTTTATTTTTCCTTGCCTAGATTTAAACACAGAGGATGAAATCAGTAATATCATCTGAGGTSTGCTGTAAAAGCTAATGAGAGCTAATCAACCTAAACCTCAAGTGTTTAGGTTGATTATCAGGAAAATTTTTTCTGACAGTGACATATATTATGCTTTGGGATTGTCCCAGATTGAAAATAGCTAAAGCCAAACTTCTTGGATCATACTGGCAAGGAGATGGAGATTAAGAAAGTACATTCTGTGAAACAGCTGCATAAAGCAGGAAAAGGAAGTGATGATCTGAGAATCCTCTTCATCTTTTAATGTTGTGACTCTATTATCCACCTTTGTTTTATTTCRACACTGTTCAGTTCTTCATGTATTTTGGTGCACTTCCTTCATTATCAGGGCAATATGAGAGTCACTAACACGAAAGAAAAAGAACAGCAGCAAGAAAACACTTCTCAAGTTACCAATTAATCATAGTGTGAGTTTTCTTCCAATGCACCTTCTTTCCAACTGCTGACATATGGTGCTCATATGACCAGCTGATTTGCAGGCTCACATCCATACATCTGCCTGTCAGATAGGTCTTCTGCTTTTGTAAGCTAGCTTGGTGGTTGGACTCTCTGAGGCAGTGCTTAAGATAAAGGTCATCCAGAGGGACCACATGGGTTTAGGAAAGGGAAGGCAGAGGGGATGAAGTATTCACTTAATCCTCCCTTCTCGTATTCAGTCCATTTTTCTCATGTTTTAGGGGCAGATGTGCAAGCTGGGAAGTTTTCCAAATTCATTTTTCAGAACATTAGGTCCTCTCARCATTAGGCACACTAAGCAAATCCCTCTTTGTAACAATTTTGCCACCAGCRCTGAAGATGAGCTTCTTTTAGGATGAAAATAGATGGCTGAGAACTTGGGCCAAACTAAGCAATTTGGAGATAAAATTACTTAGAAAACTTTTTAGCTAGTTTCACATCCTCTCTGGTCTACTTAGRGTTCTTCAAGCCTTTGAGCACTTACATAAAAGCTCTTTTTACATGGACTRTTTCTGAAAAAATAAGAAAAAACCSCAAAACATAGCACATGACAAGAGGCTGACAAAGGTTTCTACGAAAATTCTGTGTATTAGACAATGACTCACACACCCCTGTTATCTATCAATAAGCTATTGATCTGATCACAGAGTTTCTAAATATCCAGACATTGCTACTTAACTATGTTATTTTTTTATTTCATTGGGGTTCTTTCTGCAGTTTTGAATAGTCTAGAAGAGTAATTTGTTTTCCTAATAAAGAGGACAGAATTTTTGAATATTAAAAGAAGTATTGATTCTGCCTTTCATTCAGCAATCTCAATTTTTGTTTTTCCTTYCTACTACWTTGATGAGACTCCTATTGGAATTTRGTTCATTACTGCAGAGTCTTGAGTTAGACTCCCCTCCATCTGCAGTAGYTCAGATATGCTGGTATTCAACAGAGTTCAATTGTTTTCCTGCACTTTTAAATAGTAAATTGAAGTGACTGGGTTGTAAATCAACTGTTTTTTTCTATTTATTTTTAAGTCTGCCTTATTTATTACTATCTATATGTACAGGGAAACAATGCARAAGAGTGGTTATTCAGATGAATAACTTTTTGTTAGGGTGTTTTTTGGACAAGGATTTTAAAATACAGGGTTTGCAAGGAGGTTGAGTGAAGGATAGGTAGATGGATAAGCTTGGAATTAGGGCTTAACCCTAATTAAGGTTAAGCCTGAGTGGTTCAGACTGTGAGAATGCCCAGGTGGGGGACAGATTTTAGATGCCTTTGTCTTTCATAGGTTAACACAATGTTGAGTTACTTGATTTCTCCAGTACTGGTTGTACATGTCTTTTGTTYTCAACACAATTTATCTTCTACATCCTCTTAACCAAAGGAGGAAAATTAACTTTTAAAACCTTGGTGATTTCATAATGGTGATGAATATATCTGAAGGGAGATACGGGGACTCTAAATCATCATAATCATAAATCACATTTCCAATGATGGGTCATTCACAACTTCTGTGGGCAACCTGTTGGAGTGTCTCAATACCTTAATTTAAAAAAGAATGAACCACAAAAGTGTCCTGTAAGTACAATCCTGGTAAATATACATATATGTATACAGACACACACCTTTTTAATAAGYYCCCTTTATATATTGAAAGGCCACCATAAGGTCACCCTCTCTCCTCCAGGCTGAAAACTCCCAGAAAATGGCCTATAAACACACCCACAGAAGACTAGGGGTTTCATTGAACAACCTTCCATTATTTGAGAACCTTATTGGTCTAGTAGAAAATCTATGTGCCTTTGTGTTTGTAACCTCAGTAGTGCCCAGAAGTCGATTTATTCCTGCACTTTCAAGTTAAGGACATGATTAAACATTGTTTAAATGTGAACTGTGTTCAKCAGAGGGAACAATGGTATTATATTCAAATATTTCTCCACAATAAATTTAACCCYTCTGTTGTCTTCTTAATACTGTCCACTGTATAAAATAATTAAGAGAGGTTTCAACAGTAATGAAAAAGATTCCCTGTGTTTTATAACTGGATCACATTAAAGACTTGTACTCACAGCATGYCTAATAATTCCCAGAGCTGAAACAGGTCCATTCCAATAAGTCTAAAGGGGATGGATCCTCTGTTTACACAACTGCATATGCAAAAAAGCTATGTATCCTCTAAGGCTCTTCAGCTTCAACTAATTAAACAGGGATTTTGCTGCTTGTCAGAAAGTCAGCCAGGACACAAGCAGCTGTGGGAAACTCTTCTATACACGTAACTGCCTTTGGGCACCATGCCACTGAGCAAGAGAAAAGGGACATGGGAAATTGAGCTGGGGGGACTCCAGTCACAAGCTATAGAATTAATTCCCCTAGGATGAGGATAGCCTCAAACATAATTGCTTACTGCCTCCAGTTTGTGGCATATTTTATTTACTGTATAATTTCTATTACAAGAGTACAAGAATATGCGTATGGATGTTATTAAAAAAGAAAATAGTTTCTATTACAAGAGTACAAGAATATGCATATAGATGTTATTAAAAAAGAAAAAAAAAACCAAGGAAAAAACAAAACTAACCAACTGAACCTAATGAAAATGATAACAGTATGCATCCATATTTTTCCCTGGGAAGGTGGCATGAGGAGAAGCGAGCCATGCGTAGATGATGTTAGAAACTCTCCTTTCATGCTGTATTAAAAGACAGAGCTGAAACTGCTCCACTGTGCATGAAAAATGGAAGTGATGGATGTGGATTTACACACAAAGTAAATTGGCTGTTGTCCACAGCTGAGTCAAACCTTTACKGCATTTAGTACTGCAGCACTGTATGCAGTTCAATTATATACACAGAATTAAGGTCCAAAATGCTGTACTTATGTACATATCCAAGAAGTTATCACTGTTAGATGTCCCTTTTCCCCCTAATACTCATGGAGTAGGGGAAAAGGGGTCATGACAGATGTATATTTTCAGTAGTTAGTTCTGAGGAGAGCTTCCATGACCATCCAGAAGGGAACAATGTGGGAAGAGTTTGGTGTAAATAGTGGGATGAGTAAAAAGTGAGCTAACTCAGAACAGGTACTATTTTATCTTTCTTTTTCTAGGCATCCAAAACAGGAATCTGCTTGGAATGTGAGTCAGCCAATGGAAAAAAAAAAGGGAAAAAAAATGAAAAAAAAGAGAGACAGAAGTGCTACTGCTTTAGTACTTCAAATAATCTAAATAATCTAATGGCTAAATGATCCAAATGTGGTAATGCAAGTTCAAATTCCTTAAAGAGAGTAAGGACTTGAATTATATAGTTTATACCCCCAGGAGTTTATTTCTCTGACTACCAACCTATTTGAATGCATCTGGTAATTCTGTGTGTTTCACTTCATTTAGCTTTAGACATTCAACATCTAGGCAAAAAGTTAAGAAAATTTTTTGGCACTCTTTTACTTATAGGACCTAAGGAGAGATTGAAGTGACTCATTTCAAATTCAGGTAAGACATGAAGAAAAATAAACTTCTTTTTTGTTGTAAGAGTGAACAAACCCTGGTAGAGGTTGCTCAGAAAGGCTGTGGAGTCTCCATCATTGAATAAATTCAAATTACATTTGGAATGCTACTGCGTGCTTGTTTTTTGGTGTTTTTTTTTCTTTTTTCTGTAGAGTGTACTCAGTTTAGTTTTAGTTTCTTAACACAGATGAAATGGATCTCAGATGATATCAGCTTTACCTGAAAGCCAGACTGGCATGCTGAGAAGCAGATAGAGGTGGAGGAAAATTGTTAGGTATATGGTGAACTGAAGAACACAGACTGAGCCTGTGTTAGACAGAAAATTAAACTAAAGTCTTCTGAGATTCAAGCTATAGCATTGAACTGTAGTTCATAGCAGAACTACACTTCCACATGCATCATGTTAACACATGGCTTTCAATTAGAAGCCTTAATATGAATGTTATATACAGGAATAAATCATATGMACTTGGGAAGGGCACAAGGCAAGACATGTACAGCAAAATGACTTGCAGTTGTTTCAGTGCTGAAACATGATAATTACACACTCAGGATCATGACAGACACATCCCACTGAAACATTTTTTCTTCTTTCGTCCTTTCTTCTGACTAGATGAGATTTCATAAGTAAGAGACCTTTTCCATATCTGACAGTTCTTATTACATTCTTCTACTAGGCAATTAATTCAGACTGAAATCAGAACAGAAATTAAAATTTGATATTAAAAAAGGGAGAAAGATAATGCTGCTGATTCTATATTATGTCTATTTTGACTGTAGCAAGGTATAATTTCTTCAAGAATGATGAGTGAAAATGATTACCAATATTACTGTTTACACTTCTAAGGATGTCCAAGAATAGATTTAGTAGACATTCTCATATGATTGTCTTTTTAAGGCATTTCTTTCTTTAATGACACATAAATGGTATTGCAATTTTACTTTCTTGAATTATATAAAATTTAAATAAATTTGGGAAGTGGATTTTGACCACATATCCAGCCTAATGCATGTATAACTATTTAAAAGAGTCAGAGGAACCTAAATGAGGCTCGTGTATTGCTCCCTTTGAATGTGAAAGGTAACACCTTGAATGAGGACAGACATGTTAAGCAGGCAAAACTAGATATACATCAGWATTGAAGCAGTCTGATAAGGCCAGATTTTTTTATCTATTTGAAATCTGTGTGTTAAATTTAAAATAGAARTGGGAAAGAATTTTTTATTTTGTTTTCTTTTTTTGTTTTAGTGGAAGCTTCCATTCATACACAGTAAATCCACAGTTTTCAGATTGTTTTGTGGATCTAAAACCTGCTGTCAAATGAAGTTGGCTAATAGCACTAAAAGCTTCTCATTTTTTCTTTTAACATAAGAAAATCAAATATACTTGTTTTGTTTGCTGCARGACTCACCTCCCATGAAGCTGATAAATAGTACAGCTGTTTTGTATCTCTGAATAGCAGGACAGGGTCTCTGTGACTGACTTTCTGTACAGAAAAAGTGCACTCAAACTCTCCCTCATTTCTTGATTCTGCCATTCCCTGCATGGCTTAGGGCATCTCACTTGGCTGTTTCTGGGACCTAAAATAATTACCCAGTCTCTTCAGAATTTTGCATCATCTTAATAAAACAGACAAATATTGCTTCAGGGATTCTGCACTCYCTGCACTTCTTTTTCCAGGAAAGCCTGCTCAAGCCACACTCTGATGATCTGTTGTTSCATATCCTGGGCATGCACATCCAAAAATATCTTGGCAGTGACTGTGTTCAATGGATGATTGTTGACCTTTACTGAATCWCTTCCCTAATGTTTGATATTTACGCTTTTAATTTATATAGATAGTACAATGTTCCTACCTTTTATAGAAATAAACAGCCTTTCAGGCATRGTAACAAGTACTAGAGCATTAAAGTGACTTTATTACTAGCAGTCCTACGGTCCTCAGTACCCTGGGAGGCAAAGAGAGTGAAAAGGAACTGAATGTATTGGTACTGCTTCTTTTAGAGCATCTTTCCAAATGTTACCAGTGAAGTTTTTGGATTTATACTAAGAATCYTCTAAGTGGGAGAAACATTCCTATTGGCATAAAAAATTTCTGGCAACTGTATTTAGGTAGAAAGAGATGTGATTTTTTTTAATCTCAGATAAATGCTAGTRGACAGAGAGTCTTCTGTAGGAGAGAAGAGTGTTATTTTTAACCTGAGAGAAAGCTCATGAATTTATTTTTTTTTATTAGATATGGTTATCTTGATAGCAGGTTTATGGGTAGATGTTACAGGAAAAAAACGGAACTAAAAATTTCTGGTTTTCATTCAGAGTTATAGGTAGATCCTAATTAGCCACAAGGGCTCAGTGCTTGTGAACAGTCCAGAGGATATCCCTGCAATGTAAGATCTGAAAGCAATTAGAGCTGCCATTGAGAAGCATGGTGCCAGTCCAGTTCTCACTGTTGAATTTCAAGAAGCAGATGAGATGAGTCATTGCTGTGAATAGAAATCAYTGATATCACCACATGCACTCCCACATATCTAAGAATTGATCTGTCCTTTAATTTGATCATCGTTAAGGCTCACAGTAAAAACTTCTGAGGGCTGGGACATGGGAACAAATTACACCTTGTACCATTTTGCCTGCTTTTTATTAGCCTGTTTGTTCTTTCAATCCCATTTTATAATTTCAGAGATCTTTAAAACATTAATGCACCTTAGAAAAGCARATCCTGCTGAGCACACATCAATTCACTGTGATTTAGGCTGTTAATCCAGATTTAGAATATTTATCTCTCTCTCTCTTCCCTTTTGCACCTAATGACCAGTTATAAATTACAGAGAATCTGTACATATGTGACGCTTCCATATGCATCTATGTAGAAATATTATACTAGTTTAAAAAAATATTCATCCCTGTGATATTTGCTTCAGAAATTCTTTCAATAAAAAAGCATGTACTATTATCCAAAAGGGYGGCAACTTGGAATATATCTTTTAAAAATAGAACTCTTAACACAACTGCCTTTTTGTGGTAAAGTGAAATCTGGCTTTGGATATCAAATATCTCCTAGCAATTCTTATTCCATCTAGCAGTAAACWGAGCCTGAGAAAAAAATATTATGARCTCAGAYTTTGGTTATGCATTTTTGGAGAATACAATGGTACACAGTGGTGCAGCATTAATCAATGACRTAAATAGAAATTAAAACACAAATGTCCTGGAGAGTCTGCTGAATCTTCAACCAGTTRTGATGTGTTCCTCCATGGCAAACTGGGCAAGTCCTTTTTCCTGTCTACAGCAGATAGTAAAGATGTAAGTCTTACATGAAGATCAGCCTGTGGTCATGTAAATGGAATGTGCTAATAGGGAAATACAGGTGGCCTTTCTGCTTGTGCCCTTCCCCAGGAAAAAACCATTTGGAAGATCCTGATGARGAATGGTAATGAGGCTTGCTTACAATCAAAGTGTCCTCAAGAATTCCCATTTTGTGGTGCTTGTTAYGTTTCTGATGGCTGAATGGCAGCTACAGTTCAGCTCCTGATRAAACACAGTCTGAGCTGGCTGATGCAGAGATCAGTTAGAAAAAGTGCTTGTGGTGGGTGGTGAGGGACTTTTCAGTCACGAATTGATGGAACAGCTGAGCTTGGAAGGCATCTCTGAAGGTCATGATGCCCAATGCTGCTGTTCAATTGGGGCCACCTAGATCTGGTTGCCCAGGACCAGGCTCTTGAATATATCCAAGGAGGGAGAACCCGCACTTCTTACTTCCTTAGGCAATCAGTGCCAGCACTCAGTCACCCTCACAGTAGAAAAGTGTTTCTCAATGTTCAGAGGGAACCTCCTGTGTTTCACAATGTGCTGAGCCCTCTCTATGTGCYTTTATCCAGCATTCATGTCAGATTTTTTAGGCAGAGAAAAAAGGACATTGGTTACATGAGTTACACTTTTGAAAGGAGAAGAAGGACTCATGATAGTTTTGTGTATTGGTGTAACCTCCACTTTAAACTAGCCTGATTGCTAGACTAAGGTAGGGTTAAAAACAATCCAAGAYCTTAAAATAATGTCAGACCTCATACTAATATGCTATGGAAAAACTGGAACTTACAAAATATGCATTGGTTAAAYGGATTAATTTGAATTGATCCATCTCACATTAGTTCTCTGCAGAGCAACTCAGGTACTTCAGCATCCAGAAATATATCTACAGTAGGCATCCCACATGTCAATAACAGTCCTGCTATTGATTCAAAAAGGACTGTAAATTCTAGCCTCTGTACTGCTGCTGTCRCACTGTGATCAGTACTTCAGTGACCTAAATTAAAGATGGCAGATGTAGATAACTTCACTGCAGTCGTTTGGATTCTATGGCAGACCCACCATTAAAATACAAAGCTTTTACATGGACACAGGAAATGAAAAGTAAAACCACAATTAATACAGAGCAGTACCAGCCAGCACTGCTCTTTCTAAAACTGATATTAGCGTAGGACAAGTTATTGTTCATTATACTGTTCTGACTCTATTTGCTTCGRAAAGAGTTATAAACATTCAGTGCACTGTGGTGCTGAGTGGGGCTCCAAAAGGCACAGGGCCCATCCTGGCAGCATCATGCTCATGCTTTGGTCAGACTTAGCGTTTATAAAGSCTCTACTTTTAACATGCAGTGTGACTTGTTTTGTAGGTGATGCTGATGAAGTCTGGCTGCCTTCAGTGGATGTGTTTGTCCTGGGTACAATATCTGTGCACCTCTCCTGTGCTCCACAATGTGTCTGCCTGAGGACAATGGATATGATGTGCACAGTCCAAGTCCATAGACAGAGATGTTTTGTGGTGGGGAGAATAAGATAACTACCTACAAATTTTAAGTCCAGCTACTCATGAATAAGGCCAAAAGACTTTGAAAAAAATTTTTGTTATTTTTTTATTTTTCTCTTTCAATTTTCTCACTGGAAGATTTTTCTTTTGGAATAAACTCTCCAGGGAAAGGCAGAAGTAACAAAAACTTATCAAAGACACTGGAAGGCTTTTAAATTAATTAAGAAGAAAGAATATGTTAGAGAAATTTCCTCCTGGACATATAAAAAAGGAGCTGCAAGCCACATCRTTATCCATGCTTGAACAGAAGTCTTTCAAAAGATCTAGATTACGTATATTCTTCAAAGTGCTTAGCCTTTTTAATAGTTTTTAATTCCSAAAGGACTAAAATAAAAAAATCTATGAGTGACAATTAGATACRGAGTGTGTGCCTCCAGTCAAGAGGTGACACTTTCCCAAATCCCCGGTGTGTTGAGAGCTTCTGTTGAGAAACAYTACTGCTTGCTTGCTGGGTACATCCAGACTTGGAGTTTACCAGAGGGGACAAAGGAGTTGGTGTCACCAAGTACAGCTATTCATTATTTGGTTGGCCCACTTTCAATAAATAAGAAATATAGTTGACTTGTGACAGGTGCACTGAAAATTCAGTGTGTGTCAGAAATGTGACAGAACTCCAAYTCAGTGATGCACTGCACACAACAGAAATGTTGCCCCAGTCAGCTCTTTGCAGAGTTTTTTTAAATGCTGTAATTCCAGTAAAATCCCCTTTTTACTATCTTATGGACACATTTACAAAATATCCCAAAGGTTTTGTAAACTCAAAAAGAGGAAAACAAAAGCTTTGACTGCTGGTGTCAGCAAGCCTCCCCACCTGTACTTTATCCTCAGAATTTCATAGTCTGAACACTCAAATGGTAGGAATATTGTAGCACACTTTATTACTCTCTTGACTAGTGTAACTTTACTGAAATATTCTGCTGCCAGGCATCTTCCACACAAATGCACATGAATAAAAGCCAGCGCACTTAGTTTCTCTTCTTCTTTTACCATATAATAATATCTATAACAAACYAGAACAATTGTCTGAGAGAAGTAATACAAATAGAGCAGAAAACAAGGAACCAAATCAATCTTGCCTTACTTCATATAAGTTTTTCATACAAAATCCATTCTAAAAAATTAAAATGTTCAAGCAAATATAATTGACATCAAGTACTGCAAGAAAGATTTTAACAGTATCTGTGTTGTTTGTATTTAAGTTTTCTTGTCTGTGTTTTAATTGTTAGCTTCATTTGTTTTCTACTYTGGGAAAGAATCTAGAATTCCCTCATTTTGTACTTCCAGAAGGTTTCCCATTGAAATATTTTGAAGTAATTCTGAATTAGTGTTATAAATGATAACCAGTTCCCACCTAAAGTACATCCTTGTTGGTAATCTTATATTAAAAGTTCCTGGAACCAGCAGTTAAAAGAATACCTACAGCACCATAGAAAGAGGTTTAGTTTATGTGATATGAACAAAATACCCRGCATTAAAAATTTGTTTTCAATGTGATGGAAAGAAGACCATGATAATGACTTTRCCTCTAGTCTTAGGAAGTCCTGCCACATAAAACTATAAATTTGAGGTTGAAGTGTTTTTCATGATGATAGGTTATGCCTAATGAGTTTATAGACACTGGTAAGTATTCTGCAGACCGGCAGTTTCTCAACCCAAACTTTTAATGAATACTTCCACAAATTAAACATTACTTCCTTATTTTATGTATAACTCTTGCTAAATCATATAGAAACCTCAATATACCTTTATTTACAGACAGTTAATTTTCTTAAAACAATAAATGATATTTAATTATGGAACAGTAGCATCTTTTTAACACCTGGCTAAAATTTTACACTGATTTTTCAATTTTTGAAAGATTCTTGAGAGAGCTAAAAATTATGTTTWATTACAGATTAATCACAGCTAAATTAATCAGGCTCTGGGAATAAAAGCTCAAAATTCTGGGTGTTATTATTTMATGTCTTATGTGGGTAAAATTAAAATGACTTGAAACTTATGTATATCCATTTTGAAGGCTACAAACCACTTGGAGAGAAACCAGAGAATCATATGAATATTCAGAGCTTTAGGAGATGTGACCTAGTACRGCTGTATTACCTAGAGAAGACAGGCAGGAATGAATAATGTTAATGGATTTCAAGTGCAGAAAAGTTGGCTGCAGACAGAAAGAGGATAAAGTGGTGTTCATAATTACCAAGCATACTACAAGAAGTAATGAGATCRTATTTCAACAGAGGAAAATCAGTTYAAAGATTAAAACTCCTTCTTGTTGCAGTAATAGGGGAGCAGTGGAACAGACTGCTGGGAGAGATTGCAGCATCCCCATCACTGGAGGATGTTATGATCAGCCTAAGAAAACATCTATTTTTAGGTTACTACAGGTCGTATTCCAGGGGAGAAGGAACTGGTGCCRCAATTTTTTCTGTGATGTAGTTGAGACTATATATCAAAGGGCTATCTAATGTTCAGAGCAAATTTTACAATGAAGAGCAAGATGCTAAAGGACCACCTCAACTCATATCTTTGTTGTGGACTTACTTGTAGTAAGAGTTTCTGGCAACAGTTGATGGCTGGAAAGGTAACATGATAGGAGGTGTATAACAGAAGACCATTYCTGTTTTTACTGTTACAATTTCTTTGCTTTACCAGGTGTAACTTTTCTCATAAAAATAGCAAAAAATCATTAGCCAGACTGAAAAAAACCCAATCTTCTTATAAAACTTACCTCTATGGTTTTTTAGAAGAAGRCAGGGGTGTAGGCTGAGGGGGGAGGGAGGGGGGAAATAATCTTGAGAATATTTGCAGTGAATTCMTCAAGTTCAGCTTTAATGTCTTTTTAYTTTTCACTAAATAGTAATCTATTTAATTTGGATAACTTTRGTCAGCAAATAAATATAACTTGACTGGAGGCACCTTGAAAAACACTAAAAACAACTACAAGAAAGGAATTGGTTCTAAATACGGAAACCTTTTCTCCAGTAGGATAGAATCATAGAAGCAAGGATCATCTAGTTTCAACATCCCTGCCATGGGCAGGGGTGGCCTTTCACTCRACCAGATTGCTCCAAGCCCCATCCAACCCGGCCTTGAACACATTCCAGGGATGGGGAATCCCCAACTTCTCTGGGCAACTGGTTCCAGCACCTCACGATCCTTTGAGTAAATAACTTCTTCCTAACATAGAATCTGCACCTGTTCTCTTTCAGTTTAAAAAYATTTCAYCTTGTCCTGTCWCTATCTGCTCATATTAAAAGCTCTCTTTAGGTAGGAAGGTGCAATGAGTTCTCCCCAGAATCTTTTCTTGCCCAGGGTGAACAACCCCAGATAATGCCCTCACACCTGCTCCTTTATGAAAGACTATTGACTATTTCAATAGGACTTGAAAATCATCTCTTTCAATCATCCTAACTGCATACACGTCTCAGCAGWCCTGTATATAGGCTTTTATAACTACTGGGTGTCTCCAGTGACTGGAAATGCACATCGCCTTATCTCTGGCAATCTACAAAATGGCTATTGGATTTTTAACCTCCCGTTTAATACTGACAGCTGATTTTGACTGCAAGTTAAGAAAAATATTGAGTCCTTTTGATGTAAYTTGATACAGATGTTTTCAGTTCTACAATTAGTGATGACTATGTATCACCTTTTTCTGGAGATAAACTAATACAAAGGTCCTCTTTTATAGCACATTTCTGAAAAACAGCAGGTTATATWATATTGAGAATTAATATTATTATAAACTTCCACCATAAGAGATAAGAGGATCTTTGGAAAGAAAATTACTGTAGTGGTCACCTGTGTGCAAGAGAATAGGGTACTGATCAATACTATTCAGCACACTCCAAAATCAATATACAGAAGTAAAAAAGAATTTGGAAAGAGAAAAAGTATCCGAAAGGTTGGGTTACAACTAAGCTGTATTATATTGACTGCAGAACGAAGAAATTAAGCAGCTATTAAAAAAATCCCAAAACCCAGAAAAACYAAATAAGCAACAAAAACCCAAAACTCAGCTGCTCACGTCCTTCTTTGTCCTTTTGAGACAAAATATGACATCATAATTAATGTTGATAAATCACATACAGTGTGATGAAAACCACCCAAAAGTTTCTGAAGCCTTTCCATTCCTAGATGCACAGGAGCACTGAAGTCTTTTTAAGGCGTGAGGAAAGTTCTAAAAGTCTGACACCTTCTTCGGGGTGAAAAGATTTTTGTGATTTGTCAAAAATAGCGAAGCTTTCCGTGGGAACACTATGGTTTCCCTGAAGCATTATCAGTGGATCTGTACTTGTCAGTGGCAGTGTGAAGCCAGAGGAGAAGSAGCATGATGGGAACAAGCAGCCTTGCCCTGAAGGATCTAGTATAAGATTAATATTTCCAGCCTGGATCTCAGAGATAAGGAAAYTGGATGCATGCCTTCCAGCTTCCTCAACCACTAATTTACTTACCAACCTGGAAAAGGGACTTCTTTTTCTGCACTATCTTGTTTTGCTTATAAAAATRTATGTTTTGCTTAGTTTTTGCCCAAGTTAGTGATACAGGAAGAAAGTTTCCAAGTAYCTGGATGCCTATTTGGATGTCTGTTCAACATCAGCCTTATAACCTTACAACCAACATCTGCTCAACCCTAAAACCAGGCCTTTTTATCTTAGAATCATGTTTCTGGGTGTGCTGGTTTTGTCTGTGATGGAGTTAATTTTCYTCATAACAGCTAGAATAGGGCTGTGGTTTAGATTTGTGATTGAAAACGTTTTCAGTACTGCTGGGCAGTGCTCACACAGCATCACAGTCTCTTCCGCTCCTCCCCACCCCAGCAGTGAGGAGGCTGGGGTTGAACTAAGAATTGGGAGGGGGCACAGCCAGGACAGCTGACCCTGAGTGAGACACAGAATATTCCACACCAATGGTGCTCATCACATGGAGCTGGGGGAAGGAGAAGGAAGGAGGGGGACATTCAGAGCAATGGTGTTGGTCTTTCCAGGTCACCACTACTTGTGATRGAGCCCTGCTTTCCTGGGAGTGGCTGAACACCTGCCTGCCTATGGGAGGTGGAAAATGAATTCCTTGATTTCTTTGCTTGTGTGTGTAGGCCTTTATTTTACCTATTAAAATATTTTACTAAACCCATGAATTTCCTTGCTTTTACCCTTTCAATTCTCTCCTGCATCCCATTGGGGGGCAGTGAGTCTGCGACTGTGTGTGGCTGACTTTTTGGCTGGGGTTAAACCAAGATACTGGGATAAAACTAAACCAGAACTGGGACATGATAGCAGTTGCTAACAGCATACACATTGAAATGTTCATGCATGCAGGCACACACTCCTCAGCAAATTGGATTGTTTTCTGCAGTTTGAAACAGATGAATATATTCTTTTGTTTTTAAAATTCTTTCCAGGATTTGTGGAGAAAGATATAAAATAAGGCCTTTGGGAGAAGGATAATTACAGAGTTCAAAGCTAAATAAATAGATGTTAACAACATCTTTTTACTCTCAGACTCAGTCTCTTTCGAGAGTCTGTATTAATGGAGCACACAGTATCTCTGCTTTCTTTAGTATCGATTGATTTCCATTTACTGCCTGAAGAAATCAGTAGTTTTTGGACACTACTCACCATCTTTTATGAATTCAGAAAACTGAAAAAAATTTAACTCAAAGTTTGACTTTGGTAATACTGCACYACCTAGTCTGAAGAAACACGTTGTTGCAATACATGAGCTGATCAGACATCATGACTTCAGAGGGCATTAAAATTAGACTTTTATAGGAAAACTCTGGTCACCAAAAGTGAGTGCATAGGTAAATAAATTTCAGTGATTCAGATGCTGTGTTCTAAAATGACAACATTTTGGAAGGCACTAGAAAAGAGACAAAGAGCAGACATGTCATTGTGGATCCCTCATTCCAGCTGTTACCTAGCAGAGCCCAGGGACATTCATTGCAATGTGCTGACTTTACCAGCAGCTAATGACACCTGAACACAGGTAAATGCTGCTGTTCAAAGGTGAATGAGTGGCAAAGCCCCTGTGAGCACCTGAYATTCTGAATCTCAGGTGAAAGGAAATTATAATTGTGAAGCACTCAGTCAGACATGGCCCGGTAGTCCCATATCAGGTGAATTTAAGAGGCTCCTCAGTTGGGAGAATCAATACTAGATATCAATAACTGGCTGATTTTCAGAAAAARTTAAATGTTGCACCACCTTTCCATTTCTCCTCACCGTACTAATGTTATCTGGTTTTGGTGCTTTTAAGTTTTGAGTCACTTATTGATATGACCTCTCTATGAACTCCAAGTCTCCAACTTTCTGAAGTCTTGCATGACTCAACATAAGACATTTTTACTTCAAGCCACTATGTAATTCCAGTTTAAGGGATGCTTAAATGCCAGTGATRAGGCTGACACAATAGTCTGACTGTGCCAAAAAGCAATTTTTGACAGAGATTTGTGAGTCCTTCACTATGACTTTGGGAAAAAGGTAAGAGGAGGAAATTTTTGTTACCTGAACACAGGGTAAAGAAGGWACCAGAGTCAGAAAAGCTTTTCACACCTAAAGCAGGATACAGGAATCTCAGTCCAACACGACATTTCACCTGCAGCCATACTATTTAAACTATTTTAGAAATTTTCCTTTTTTACCTGACCCATTTTAACATACCTAGAGCTGTGCAAAATTTTGTGCGCCTCACCAGTTACAGATCAGTTTCCTATAGCTCTCTCCTGTTTGATTTCTCCTGTGCATAATTAGGTAACTAATTTCACATTTCAGCCTTAGCCAAAGGGTGGATGGAGAATGATAATTTGAATTTTTTTCCTTTTGTTTTAATCATTTGCCCATTTTCAGGCTGTGATTATCACTGAGGCCTCCAGACATTTCTCAGGCTTAACTAAAATTAGCTAGTAGGTTCAAAAATTACTGTGGTTGGCTGGGAAAAAAGCCTGACAGAGGAACAGGCAGGCAGGCAGTCAGACCACCACACCTACAGATGGATGAAGAAGCCACACGGTTCTTGTCAGTAGCCAGGTACAGGAAGGAGCTATAATAACCAAGGAGGTTAAATTGATTTAATTGAATTAAGCAGCTTAATGAGAGATTCAAACTCTCTGTTCAGACAAATGAAAAGCACAAACATGATTATASTTATTTTTTTCTCTGCTCTGTTTTGTCGGTGGTGGCTTGGTTTGGGTTTTGGCTTTGGAAATGAGTGCTAAGAATTTCTAATTATCCAGCTAAACATTCATTGCCATGAAAGACACTAATAATGTGCCCACAGGGGAAAAAATAATCAGTGAATTAAAGAAATATATATGGTTGTACCTTCTCTTTTCATATAGATACTGCCAGAGGAATTCTAATGAAAAAATGTCCAACTTCTTTCAACACCATAAAAGTTGGTCCTGGAAGTTGAGTTAGGGTAGAAGGGCAGAGCAGCTTYTTTGTTTATGCACATAATAAGAAAGCCCTTCTACAAATAACAGCACACTATTTATAAATTTACCAATGTTGATAAACATATGAATAGATTACATGCTTTTGGTTGGTTTGGGCTAGAAAAAATCCCAAACCAATCCTAGCACTATTTAAAACCTTAGTTATCAGTCTCAAGAGCTCAAAATGATGTCAAGGATTATMGTTCCCTTGCTAATCATTCTCAGTTGCCACTGAGCATTCTCATTACACAGGTAGTGAAATACTACAGCAGAGCAAGGAGATTGTGCAATCTCTTTAAAGAAAATTCTTACTACCAGGTAAGACTAGTCTGTCTAGGTGAAGAAATCATCTATCTGTATTCAAGCCCACTCCAATGCAGRTAACTGGAGTAAATTATCTCCTGTAGTCCTCACAGGTCTTTATTTTCAGTCTTGTGTAAAATTCTTTATTGCCTAGAGATTTTGCACTACATTATTTTTTAGCTTCAAACTAATATTTTACTCTTATTTCAAAAACAGTGCGTGTGAGGGGAGAGGTTTTTTTATGTAAGAAAATTACTGTACAGAAATCACTCTTCTTTACTTGATTCTCCATTGTTTAATTTGACAGTTAAATTGCAATTTTAGCAGAACAAAATTGGTGATCAGAAAAGTAGCTTGACAGTTTTCAAACTGTTCTTACATATTTCAAAATGAACAGCAACAGACCTTTTTTTTCCCCCTTAGCTCACTGGAGAGGTGAGAAAAATAGAGCACTACAGAGAGAAGAAAAAAAATATTTACAGGTGTTCCCAAAAGTTCCCTGCTCTACTGCTTCTCAAAAAGGCCAGCTGGGTTAGAATAGTCTTATGGTATACTCAAAAGTGWGATTTGGGGAATATGCAACAATATTACAGATTATTACTTGCTGTGAAGTATTTCCTAGTGAGTGAATAGCTATGACTTCTAGCCTCTGATTCCTAACAAGATATATATTTTCAGATATTAGAGTCAACAGACTTCTGATCTAAGCTCTGGAAAAAATAACATCTCTTCCCAAGTTTTCTCCTTTTTATAGGTCTTACACAAAATCTAGAAACCTGTTGGTAAAACTTTTGGGGAGGGTCCTAATGCAGTACAAATATATAGCTAAAATTGATATGATATTGTCATTTACTACATGTTGTTTGGACTAATAAATGGTACAYTCAGCTTAGCTTACTCATTGTATTTATAGATTGAATAAAGTAAGTGATAGAAAACTTTTACCTAGCCTCCTCCATGAAGAGAATAAAAACTAGTGAGTCTGAGTTTCTGAATCTTTATTTGTGATCTGTTAGCTATGCAAAATCCTTTAGATTTTCAGACCTTGTATCTCATCTGAAGGGCTTGTGATTAAGAAATATCACGTTTGGTTGCTAACTGCTATGTGCTTTATATGGAATTTTTTGTGATCTTTGGTATTAAATGAAGTCCTCTTTTAGAAGCAATATATAACAGCAGTGTAAAAGGAACCAGAACAAAAGTATATTTGCCCTTGAGTGTAACTTTCAAAATAAAATATTCAAATAGCTGAATGCATTCATTATTCTGTATTCAAGTGCCACCCATTCTTAATAGCTGATGTAACCTTTTTATGTTTTTCTTGATCATCAATGAATCTTGATGATCATTGAAGAGTCATCTCACCAGTCTTGACACCTAAAACACAGAATTCATGTAACACACCTGTCACAACAGGCACCCTTCTACCCCATGTGAGGAGATAAACATGTTTCCATTTAGCATTGTAAAGGGAGAGACAGAAACCAAGTTTATAATTCTAGGGAAGGTACTCAATGTATGTTGGATGAAATGATCCTTGGAAGTCTCTGTCTATCCTAGGTGATGACTTGAAAAAGAAATGATAACTCCCAGTTTAGATAAACCTGACTTTTTCTTGCTAAATAKTTTTCTTGTTTTCTTGAGAAGAATTTTTTTTCCTTCACATATTCCTTATATAACCTTTCTGTCCAAACTCTTGGCAGAGCATTGACTCTTTTACATTTCAAGTCGATTACTCTCAATCTTAAAAGTTCATTTGCTTTTTCATTTTGTCCYTGTCTAGGATCTAGAAAGGTTTATAAAAGGCCTTGCATAAGCAAACAACTTCCACTGCCTTTTTTTAAGATGGAAGTCTATTAGACAGAGAAAGGCACAGGTATTAACCTGTCTTTCCTTCAAACTCTCAGACAACTGGGAGTCAAATGTTCTTCAGCAAATAATTTGGAACTATATTATGCTGTCTCACGAAGGTCAGGCCGGGATAAGTAAAATGACATTCCAAATAAATTGAAAATGCCTTCATGTATAATCAAAAATAAAAGCTCTTAAGTGGTAAGATAAAGAAAGTGGAAGGTTGGTATGCAATTGAGGGAATTCTTGGAGATTAGATATATTGCACATCAAATCTCCAATATTCTAGCACCAGCCTTTCTAGGCCTGTGCTGAATATGATATCTCCATGGATTCCATTTATTATTTCTAATCCTATCTGATTTCATGTACCAATTGTATTCCAGCACAATATGATCTGATTGTATCTCACAGTTACATTGGTCTCATTTTGCCAATAATCTGTAAATGGGTAAGTGCAAAGCAAATTAGATGCTTAGGATASAATATTTCATTTTACTTAGTCCAAATTTAATCAATTTAAAATACTTTATCTTACATCTAGCAGGAGAACTCCCTACCAAGTTCTACTCCTAGTACCTGAATTCGGGTAGTAGGAATTAATTGCATATCATGCAAAAGGAAATGATCTAAACTTGTCACCTCAGCAAAGACGTGTTCAAAAGGACTTGCATAAGCTCTTGTAACAGGAAATTYTACTCCAAGATTTACATTTGCTTCATAGATTTTGCTGCTTCCTTCAGGAATGTTCATCATTTCTTTTCAGCTCTATTTTTGCCAGATAAGGGAATTTCAGCCTTCAAGCTTATCAATAGACTGTTCAGTCACTGAATGAAACACTGTGCATATCAGAAATTGTCCTAGAAAGCATTCCAAGAGAAGAAAAATTAGATTGCATGAGGTGTACAGAATCATGGAATAATAGAATCTTTAAGGTTGGAAAASACCTCTAAGATCATCAAGTCCAACCACCAACCGAGAACTACCACCATGTTCACCCTTAAATGATGCCCTCAAATGCCATATCTGCATGGTTTTTGAACACTTTCAAGGATGGTGACTCTACCACTTCCCTGAGCAGTCTGTTCCAATACTTTAAAACCCCTCCCATGAAGAAATTTTTCATAATATCCCAACTAAACCTTCCCAGATGCATCTTGAGGCCATTTCATCTTGTCCTGTGCTTATTTCCTGGGAGAAGAGACCAACCCCCACCTGGGTACACCCTTCTTTCAAGTAGTTGCAGAGCAGTTGCAAGGTTTTCTCTGAGCTTATTTTTCTGCAGGCTAAATACCCTCAGCTGCCCCAGCTGCTCTTCATCAGACTTGYGCTCCAGACACTTCCCCAGCTCTGTTGCCTTTCCCTGGACATACTTCAGTACCTCAATGTCTTTCTTTTAGTGAGATGCCCAAACTGAGCACAGGATTTGAGGTGCAGCCTCACCAGTGCTGAGTGCAGGGAGATGATCACTGCCCTGGCCCTGCTGGCCACACTACTGTTGATACAAGCCAGGATCCCATTGGCATTTTTGGCCACCTGGACATACTCTGGCTCATGTTCAGCTGCTATTGAACCCTCAGATTCTTCTGTGACAAGCAACTTTCCAGCCACTCTTCCCCAGCCTGTAGAACTGCAGGAGCTTGTTGTGACCCRAATGTAAGACTGGGAATTGTACCTTGTTGAACCTCAAACTATTGAGGTTTCATCCAGCCTGTCCAGATCCCTCTGCAGAGCCTCCTGACTGTTGATTGCTGTTCTATATTTACTTACAGCATCCCATTCCAAAAGAGAGTTGCTATTTCAGTCTTTGGGTTCTGAATATTTTATTCTACTTTCATTTCTGACAAGTGAAGTGGAATCCCAAAGAATGACTGTTCTGTGATCAAGAAAATTCCTTCTCTTTTTCTAAGGTGTTGTTAAAAGCATAAAGTTTTTGTACCATCGAGAGAGTAATAAAATTCATATGCCCTGGATTTGGTTTCTAACTTTAATTTGGTACACCTTTGAAAGCATGTATTCTGACCTGAATACCATGGGTCACAGAATTTAAAAAGTGAGTGAGGTATTAAATCCATTGCTACCTCTTCTTGGCCTGCTACTTTTCTGATTCTTTACTTTTATCAGTACAGAATTCCCAGCTTCAACACCATGATTGTGCAGATTGTGTGTCTTTTAAAGATACATTTACTCTTTCTTGAAATATTTCAAAGCTATGTTTTCARGATGACATGCACTGGATTTTTATAACATTTTCAGTAATAACCTTAAGCCTTATTGAACAAAACCAAATAGTGAAAAAAAGAGTTTAAGTTTCTTTTCATTGCTGATAACAATAAAAAACAGACTTAAAAACAAATTGTCGTCTGAACAGAATAGAATTTTCCATTGCCTTCACTTAGCCTTTCAACCTAAATTTAGCTTGTTTATTCCCAGGATGAATTAGATGTAATTTTTTTTAACTGGGAACATTCAGATGAATGATATTAAATTTTAATATCACAGTAGATTAAAAAAATAAATGCCTGTGAAAGGAAAGCATTCATCCTGACAGTGCTACTCTCTGTAGTATAGCTCTTCTCATCAATCATTAGCAAACAAATGCTTATATGTTTTGTTAAGGTTCTACCAYGTCTGTGTTCCTAATTATTTATAAAACTTAGATCTGGCTCTCCTTCAATAGCCCAGATGTGGAAAGCCTAACGCTTAGCTGGGATTTACACATTGGTACCTCCTCTGACAGTCAATAGGGATCCTGAAATATGATAAATATTAAAACAGCTATTTTACTCTTGGTTAAAGAAGAAAAGKCAGAAGCTATGAGATTTTAATCTGAACCTTGATTATACTCAGCTAATTAAACGTGGGGTTGAGTTTTCAAAGTCACATAGAGCTTATGCTTTTACAGATATCTTAGCTATTTGGTTTTGGCACTGTATTGTCTGTTTGGTGGGGAAGACTCCCTGCTTTAATACACATTTTATTTTGCAAAGATAATGAGCCCATTTTCCTGTGATTTCAGGATCTAGTGAAAACTATTTACCACTGAATGATACCGTGATACCATCCACATATATCATTAAGGACTTCCAAAAGATATCTTACTACAAGAGCCACACTTTATCTGTGGCTGGGCCTGTTTGAAGCATGATATTTTGATGGATATCTGCTATTTTCCTGTGGTGGGGAATTGTTACTCACATAAACTTAGTTTCCAAACACCCGAGCAAAATAAAACTCAWACTCTAATTATTGTCTTTGCTTCTCTATGTTGATTTCCACTTATGACCTATCAATCACAAATGGATAATAGTTCATTCATCTAGTGCATGTCTATAAGAAAATTGCCAGTAAAATACATATTTAAATATAATAACTATTTAAATATAATCTTTTTTGAAAGATTCTGAATATTTCTGCTTCTCTCTTACACATGCAGATGTGTTCATGGAGACACTTTCTCTGTCCAATAAACACATAAAACTATGACAAACTGGCTAATGCTCTTGTGCTTAGACACTCTCTTGACTTTGTTTGGGTCCTTTTGTAATACCTCTTCTAATGCATTAAGATTTGGTTGCAAGATTTGTTTTCCTGTGATATATTCTGATTTTAGGATCCTCAGGTTCAAAGAAGAGACATGAACCGTATTCAAAATGGTATTTGGAGCCTCATTTATTTTTGTCTCACCAAAATTCAAAAGTGACCAGTTTTCCATTGTATCATACCATCATATAGAGTCATTAAAGTTGATGTGAACACTAACTTTTCATATAGTAGCTGTTGCTGATGCTTTGCTTCTGTAACATATCAAAAGGATCTTCTTTAGCAAACTCATTTTCCTCGGAATTTTCTAATGTGCATGCAGTCTGCATCTTCCATTATCAAGGCATTCAAGCCTGAAAAGTGATTCCAGATCCTCTGATATACAGCAAAAAACCCCAACACTTCTTTGATTGTCGATACTTAAAGTTCCGGACAATGTTGTTATGCAGCATACTTTAGTCTCTTGTCTAATACGTGAATTACAGCTTCATTAATAAATCATTCTTATGAATCACATTTATCTGTAATGTCACACTTGCTCTCTGAAAGTCTATGAAAATTAGTGGATATGGCATGTCAAAGCAACAAACAATAGTACTTATTTTATCATCAAACCATGCTTAATCATAGCTCATAATGCATAAACCTTTAGAGTTCTATCATTTTTCACCTGTTCCTTTTCTGAGTGGTGAGAAATGTCAACTTATCCAAAATTAATTTTTAAGCCTACCTATATTATTTCTGTGACTTCACATTTAAAAATAATTCAGTTGTCACCATTGCTCATTACTATAAGGTATTATTAACAGATGGTTTTGATGATGATCCCCGAGAAATAAATTGAGTTTTGGCCATGTCATAAGTGCGGGTGTTCACACCATCACACTGCCACTACAATTAACAGCCCCTTTGGCATTATGTTTGAGAAAGGTTCTTAAGTTTAAAATGAGTAATGAATAATATAAGCCAGAGCTGCATGGGYATACCAACCAAACTACATTTCAGGCCCTAAAATAAATTTCCTCATTATTAGAATGAGTCATCTTGGTGAATCAAAGTGAAGAACTATATTGTTACAACTCTAGTGTTTTATTTTGTCCTGTGATAATTGAAAAGTTCTTTCTCCATTCTTGTTCATTTCGAGCACTTTATATAAATTTGAAGCTCATTTACAAAAACTAAAACCTCCCTGACTCTTGATAACAGCCACTTTATTCTATAGTTAATAAAAGACAGACTTCTCTGACACTACTCAGAAATGGCCTGAAGTTCTGCTATAATACCACACATTTTTCTCCTCAGATTGCACATATAATATGAAACATCTGTGAAAAGCACTATTCTGGATAGAAAGGTTCTGGGTTTGGTTTTATCCTGGAGGCTATTTGTTTTATTTCAGCTTTACAAATACCTGCAGCCTTTTCTGAGGCAGGCTTTTCTCAATAATGCCAAGTGAAGCACCAGAAGCAGTAGGCACAATCTGAAATATGGGAGGTTTCCTGACCATCAAAAACCACTTTTTTGCTCTGAGGATGCTGGAAAAACTGGCACAGGTGCCCTGGTAGGTGGCATAGTCTATCCTTGGAAGGATTCAAAAGCCATCCGGACAAGTTCCTGGGTAACAGATTAACTGGCATACAAAGAATCAAATTGTCCCTCTGAGATTTCAGGGTACAAAGATGGGCACTAAATAATTTAGTTATCATAAATATATATTTATATTTAATAAATAAATCACAACTCTCTAAAACAGTTTATACTATAGGATATCTGAGATTATTAAGATTACACTAATAATTATTAAAAAAAAAAAAGAAATACTGCTTTGACTACTATTTTGATTTTCTGTCATTTTCATTCCTGACTTTGTTTCGAAAATCATGTAAACAACAGTGAGTGTTCTGTGCTCTCTCAACGACTACTGCTGTAAGCATCTTTATCCATAATGATCCAGATGCTCAGATGTCATACTAGTAGATTTTGAGGAAGACATTTAAATAGTTTTCTGCTACCTTTCTAGCATGTRGCCTGACTGCTGCAGCAAATTCCAAGCTGTTTAGCTTTTCTAGCTAAAAGAGTATCAGTGTTTCTGCCTTGTTTCCCACTGCAGGTACTGATTCTCCATCATGACTGGGCATTATACCAGAGCCAGGAATGGGTGTGAATGTTGGTACAAATGCCCAGAGATGGTCAGACCAATGATCAGTATTGCCCAAAGACTTGAAAAGTCTGAGGCTCTGTCCTATGCCTTAGAAAGTCACATTCTTTGAACAACTGATTGGGATGGTCCCCTCCTCACGGATGCCTTTACCTTTAAAAACTCACGCTGCAAATCTGCCTTGCATGACCTCAGGCAGAAATGAACCCACATTCTTTATGAAATAGTTCTAGACTCTTAGCATACTCTGATAGTATCTAGGTAATCACTGTGAGGTAATGAAAAAGTTTTGTCCTAGAGGGACTTAAAAAAAATCTCATTCCAACAAAACACAGCAATAGTGTGGATCAATGTATTTAGTTAAACTATAAGTAGTCTGAGAGCTACTCAATGTTTTTAAACACTGAGGGAAAATACTTAGAAGCTGATTACAATGTGACTTCTGCGGGTAAGAAATTGAATTTTTATTCTATGGAGATGGTAAAGTTAGATCCAAATAAACAGTTCATTAGGTCTGATACTGAGATTATTACCAGGGGATAATTTAGCAGTCATAGTCCATGTTTGGTTTGCTATGATAGGATTTTTTTGGAGTGGTTATGTGGTTGGGATTTTTTGTTGGCTTATTTGTCTGCTTTTTTTTCTGTATTTTTTAAAAGAACATGGCTTAGCATATAATTTGCTGATTGTGAATGTCTTCGATCCACAGAATAAAAACTGAGGGTAGCTCAAACCCTCCTGCATGTCAGGCAGCTGAGATATGAAAGATTAAGAGAGTGACAGCATAGCTGGAAAATTAATTTTTATTTCATTAAGTGAATGCATTGCACTGTACATTGGAGTTTACATCCCTCCAGAGGAGTAAAGGATTCATTGTGTGAGAATAATTTTCAGCAAGATGCTAGTTGGTGGTATTAAATATGTTTTACTGCTGGACTGTTGTGGATTTAATGGGCCTTTTCATATGTTAGCAGGAGACATTAATACCATAATAATAATGGTATCCACCAAGCTATATATTTTTGTAAGAGGGATTAACTATAATATTTTGGTGGAGGTTTTTTTTAAATCCAAGTTATAAGACATTTAAATACCTCGGACTGAGAAATTCAACCCTACAGTACTTCTAGACTATGTCCTTTGATAAAATTGAGGTTTCCTAGAAATTTCAAGTGTTGCRTAGATTAAAGATTAGAGTTTCTTAAATACTTACTAATTCTACCCAAAGATAGGGTAGGTGGAAAATAGGTTTCATTTACACTTAATCACAATTTCTTGCTTTACTACCTAGACAGTTTGAGAGACTTGTAGAAACAGGACAGGAGTTCTTTTCTGATACATTGACTACTTAGACATCTTTAACAGCTGTTTCTGAATGAATTCTTCAAATATAGTGCTTAAAGGACATAGCAGATGGATTAACTTAGGAAGKTTTTAAAATAATTAAAATTAAACAAAGAGTATCATGTCATTTAAATTAGATTTATCTGTATGAAATATTTCTTACTGATGAGAACTTCCAACTTGAGAGTATTACATATTCAGTGTAAATTAAAAAAAATTGCAGTGTAAGTTTATTGAAAATAAATTTCAACTAACAAGTACTAAATATCTGCCCCTAATTAAAAAAAGGCTATGGTWATTAGAGATAAATTCTGAAAAGATCTATATGAGGTTTTTATGTTTATTGTCCATTATTTATTTTGTTTACAATGCAGTTCATACAAAAGTAGCTAACAAAAAAGCTTGGTCACACAGCAGTCTATCTGAAATGAACATATCTAGTTTTAACATAAATGATTCAGCTTCCATATTTTTCTGTTTTCAATCCTTTCTAATGTTCCTCTTTAGGACTCCTTTTCTTCTAGTGGATCTCCCTTGTGCTAGAGAACAGCCAATACCTAATGGGAAGAATATCTGATTACTACTTTTCTACCTCTTGTACAAAGTCTGCGAAGTTSAGATGTGAACATGTGGTCTAGATGAAGCATATCTTTTTACCTTTCACATGACACTAGTTCTTCACAAGTGCATTTTTTGTCTAAGTGATTTTCCAGAGGAAGAGTCCTTTCTGCTGAATAGGCTGTGACTGAAAAATGTGGATTGGACAAAAACAGAACCCCAAAATTTACAGGTAGCCATCATGTTTGCTCTCCTTACTGAAACATAAATCCTTCTTTTCTGATAAGGAAGCAGAAGGTCCCAGAGGGCCTTAAAGTGTATAGAAACAAGACAGCAAATGACAAGACAGACTTTTGTTTTTTTTTTTTTACCCACTAACAAGATGAGCAGAAAAAGGCTAGGACTAAGTACAGAGCATTGAGTTCAAGAGAATTAAACAAGTATTGCCATGGAAAATGAAGGCTGACCTCAGTTCTCAGTTCATCTCTGTCAGGCGTTAACACCTACAAGTGCAGATACCTTTGGAGGATCCCAGGAAAATGGTAGGTCAGGATCAGATGTCAGGATGAAGAGACTTCTTTTCCTCAGAAGTGCATGCAGAACTCCCTATTCCTGGCTACAACCTTGTAAAGCTCTGTACCTTCCTACTACAGTTTGTTGCAGGGCTCTACAAACACTGAGGCACTAAAGGCTCAGGTCAGGATTACACTGTCCAGAGGACGTTGTTACTTATCCGAGCGTCTGTCCCTCAGTGCATTTCACCAAGTGAACTCTCTTACAGGTGTGGAGGCAATTATTGCTCATGCTTGTGTTTGTAGACTCCCAGGAGTCCAGCTGGTTCAGGTGGGCCATTCTGAGTGTCTCTGTTTAGTTTCCCATGGAAATAAACTTTTATTGTAAGTATAGATTTCTTTCCTCATATGAAAACATTGTCTAATTTTTTTTTATTATTTATAGTAAATTGAATGGGTGAAAAGTTTGTCAGCTCATTTTCCACAGATGTAAATTTGGTAAACAGATTCTATATTTTACCTCTATAGGCAAAAAATCTAATGAACTTTCTGAAAAAAACTAAGATTGGTTTATAAGTTGCTACCATTCTCATTCTTCTCCTCATAGGACTGCGTTTTGGAAATCTCAGTCTCAGTTTCTGTTTTGGTGCAATGACAATTATGACAATTATGCAGTTCAAACTTATCAGTGCTTAAGAGATGTTTGGACAATGAATGCCTTTAACAACATGCTTCAGCTTCTGGTTGGCCTGGAATTGGTCATGCAGTTGGACTGGATGAGTGCTCTACATCCCTCACAACTGGAACTGAAATATTCTATTCTATTCACTTGCATATGAAATTGATGTATCTAAATTAGGATTTGAAATTATTCAGGAAGAATCATACTCTAGATTCTTGTCTTGATCAACTACAAAAACTAAGAGAAATCTAAAAACTATATCCTAGAATAACTAACTAACTAACTAACTAACTAACTAACTAACTATTTAACATATAGACAAGATGGAGCCCTTTTCTAATGACATAGCCTTAAATTAATACCTAATATATCTATACAGTCAATAGAAAGAAGTAAGGCTCTGTCTCCAAAGAAAGATTCTCTCTCTCTCTTCAACCACAGAAAATAATAAAGTGATGGTGTGCTTATTCTATTGCATGCCTAAAATGCAGTTTTGAGTTACATATTTCTATGGCTAGCCTGGATTCTTGCTTAAGAATCTCTTGTTAARTGTTGGCATAACTGTCTTTTAGGTAGTATGAAGGGATAAAATCAGTACATTTCTCCCAATCTCTGAAATTTATCAGAGACAGGAAGGAAGGAACAGTGCATGGAGTGCAATAAGTGAAAGAGCCTTCCTGATGCAGAGTCATTAGGGGGGATTTAATCTCACTTAAACTTACATATCTTCTGTGCAGATGTCTTAAAAAAAAATAGCCTAGATATCTTTCAAGTCAATAGAGAAAAATAAACCTTAGAATGCTAACTTTTACATAGATAAAGATAAAAAAGGTGAATTTCATTCCTACACTTCAGTTTTATTGTCAGTGTCCGAAGTGAGACACACTCTATTTTGAAATACTTGTCTAAAATTATTCTCTCTATCATCTGTAGGTGTTCTGCTCTCTCACCATTGACTACATGAGTAATCCAGACATTTTTTTTTCAAGTAAGCTTTCAGATTCCCAGAGTTAAGAGTGATRTCCTGTGGTATTTTCAGGGTCCTCTGTGGCAGGAAGGAAATGATGAATCTGACTCCATGTTCTTAGAAGGCTAATTTATTATTTTATGATATTTTCTTAAAGAATACTATACTAAAACTATACTAAAGAATGGAGAAGGCATACAGACAGAAGGCTACAAAGAATGATAATGAATCTGGTGACTCTCTCCAGAGTCTGACGCAGCCTGACCATGAGTGGTCATTAAGTTAAAACAATTCACATGAAACCAATCAAACAACCACCTGTTGGAGAAACAATCTCCAAACCACATTCTAAAGCAGCAAAACAGAGGAGAAGCAAATGAGATAATTATTGTTTTYCTTTTTCTCTGAGGCTTCTCAGCTTCCCAGGAGAAGAATCCTGGGCAAGGGGATTTTTCAGAAAATATGATGGTGACAATGTCTCACTGACTTAACAGGTCAACTTTTATTGTACTTCACTGATACCAATATCTATAGAGCACAGAATTCACTTATTCTTGAGGTGCTGATTGCCACCATGACCACTGTTCCTGCCACAATGCCTTTCATGCTCTCTTTAATCACTTACATATCACTGTTTATCAGACTGATGGCATCTCAGTGGATCCTGGGCTTGGAGTTTAAAAATTAAACAAAGGCAATACTTCCCCAGAAAAATCAACAAAACTATTTTGAATATCTGGCTAATTTTCACCCTAAAAGAATATGTTACTAAAGACAATACCTGGGTAATAAAAAGGAAACTAACTCCTTTAATTCTTCTGTTCAGCTCTGCCTCTATGGCAGTGGTCTGTCTACAGGTGAAAGAATAATTAATGATAGATCCTGTTCAGACATTGTTGTTTTATTGATTTCGCCATCTGTGTTCCCAAACATCTAAAATCTCTGTGAAGTGAAAATAKAAAACATTCATTAGATATTACTTATCTAGGAAAATTCCATGTTAAAATACACTTTTATAATGATCTATACCTGGAAATGCCATACCACATTATAACACAATATGTATTATCCATTTATCTGACCCCAAAATGAWGTATGTGAGAGGCTTTAATATGATACAAGTTGTAAACATGACAAAGCAGTGAACTTTCTAAGGCCAGTGAATTGTTAGAAACAGCATTTTAAAGAACTCTGCCCAGGAGAGGTATCATTTTTTACTTCCTGGAGTTAATGATCTCATGTCACAGATAAACTAGGTTATAATCTGTTCTTATGACTCAAGAGAAACATCTAAGAAAATACAAATAAATCATGACTGCTGTCAGGTCATTTGCCAGAGCATTCCTTGAGAGCTTTGTTTAAAACAACCTCGAGGCATTTTCCAGTACATTGTAAAGGGCATTGTAAATTGCCCTTTTTGAGCACAAAATTATATTTCTTGTCTTTATGGCACTATTTTGGTCCCTAACTATGGCTTGGTGACAATAATGCCCTGACTCCTCCTACAAGGAATTTCTTACTCCGTTACAGGAATGCTAAAGTAACTGGCAGATTTCAACCATCTAAATAACTTAAACTACTTAATTGCGCATTAAAATAAAAAATGCCTAAGTACATATTTTGTGGCTAATCTGCATCCATGAGTTTCTTAATATGTTTAGATGTGTGTGACAGAGATATAATAGTTACTTTGAAGAGCTTTGGGGATATAGGCCTCAGTCCGGCCACCTTTTGCAGCCATAAGAAATCCTTCACAAAAAGGAGAAAAGCCAGACCATACTATGTTAATAGAATAAAAGTATAGATTATTAACTAGATATAAAGCATAGGTGATTACAGATTTAGTTCTAATATGTCAAAAAATGTTTGTCAAGCCAACGGACTGTTTAATTACTGACTTGCAGGGGGATACCGTATGGGTAAAGGAAAATGGTATAGAATGTAATCTTATTCCCCAAAGAGCTGCAGCTGGACCAATTACTAAAGATTAGGAGCAGGCCTGATCTTAATAGGCCACACCTGTAGCCAATAAGAACAGTGTTATCAAAGAGTGGATTGGTGGGATCTGGAGTCAGTTGACTACTGCAAGGAGCAAGAACAGTTAGTGCTTAGAGGAGCTGGCTTTGAGAAACATCGAGAAGGTACAAAGCTCTAGCAATGTGGAATCCTTGCACTATGATGATAGTGGAACTCTTGACATATAAGATAACACTGACTTTCATTGGAGTAGGAAAGCACCAGACAACAATTCCTCACACAGAGTCACCTCAATTTCTTTAGAAAAGACCAAACTGAGGGTAATCAGCATTTTGTACCAAGAGGTTTGCAGGATTTTATGTTAATAATATAGCTGAGAGCAACATCTTCATTCAAGGTAACACTTAAACACCTGTATCAACTCAGTCACTGATGTTAATGGGGCTTAAGCTTCTGCTTAATAATTTGTTAAATATCAATATCTAAGTAAAAATGGTTAAAGGCAAGTTCCATGGGAGATAGTGGTTGATTGGAGAGCTCAGATGCCAAGCTGATTTCCAAGCATCTTACTGCATTGTGGAAGTCATGTGTAAAACTCTTTTCATAAATAAATCAACTCATTTTCCATAAATAAATAAATTCCAATTTTGGTTTTTTGGTGGATTTTTTTTGTTTGTATTTTTGTTTGTTTTGTTTTGGTTTTGTTTGTTTGTTTGTTTTGTTGGGGTTTTTGTTTGTTTGCTTGTTTTGCTTGGTTTTTAGGGTTTTTTTGATGGAGATATCATCAGACCAACAATATAAGAAAACTCAGTTCTATTTAAAATACTGTTGTTGGTGGTGTTTCCGGCCAGAAAGAGAAGATGGGAAGATGTCATGGTTTTGGAATGGTATTCTCCAGTTAAGTGTTCCAATTGAAAGGATGTGCCACTTGCTCACCCCCACTTCCGCCTCCCCCTCAACTGGAGAGGAGAAGTGGAGGCACAAAAGGTAAAGGTCTAGATCAGAACAATTTACTGGGAACAGCAATGAGATAAGAAAATGATCAGCAACAGCAAAAAAGTGCACAAGAGAGGGAAGAAAGTCATCACTATATATATATATATACTCTACCACTTCCTGGCCATGCTACCCCAGCCTGGAAAAACCATTTTCCCCTTTCCTGGAAAATCATGTGATGTGCTAGAAAATAGCCTTCATGTCCCAGCCATGCCCACTTTTGGCTACTGCCAAAATTGACCCTGGTTTGTCTGGAACCAGGGTAGATGGATCAAGAGGAGGCAGAGTGAAGAAAAAAAAAGAGGAACTGAAACACAGGACTTGAAATTCAATCGGGGCACATATCCAAAATCTGGGTATCAGATTTTGTGTGACTACAGTTGGGACTGTCACTTACAGGTATATCCCTGTACTATTGCTGTTTTCCTGCTTGTAGTCTCGAGGATATAGATGATAATAATTTCTAGTAAAGTTTATTATCTATACTAACATTATAACAACATTTAAACATACAAAAATTAGTAATTAATTTTTTCTTCCAAAGAAACTTTCATCCAGACAAATATTGATTAATCAGACTGCTTTAGACCCAAAATTTCCTTTGTCAGCTGCAGTTTGCAATTCTTTTTTTTTTGCTCTTATTTCTGTATTTTTCGAAGTAGCAGAAAAATGTGCACATTTAACTTCAGTCATTATTGCCCTTCCACATTTTTTAAAATTATTCTTTCACTGTAAAATTTCATATTCCCTTTTAGGTTACTATTTTTCATTGATTTTAGCTGTTGTGTCTTTTTCTCCATCACTAATATTATCAGCCAAATTGAAAGTGGATACACATCAGTCACCTGTTTCATAGGTCATATCTACACTATTTTAAATAATGACTCCATTCTTGCTTCTTAATATCTGCTTCTACTTGCTTTGTTCTTTTTTATACTTTTTAGTGAATAATCTCTTTCCATTTCTTTTGATTGTTTTATATGAACTGAATTAGGTTGAGTTTTGACACCTCTTTCATTTTATTCTATTTTTTTTTCTTTTCCATTAATTCTGTGTATTACTTCTGGAATATTTCACAGACAGCTTGAAGTCCCTTTATGGAATATTTTTGCTTGTAATTTAAGATATTCCACAGCATCTTAAAGGAAGTTTCAAACTTTCAGTGTGTTCTTGTCCTTAATTTTCCATTTACACTGGTTTTAGTAAATAGCTCAAAGTCATCCACCTTGAAATGACTGCCTTAATTATAGAGTATTTAATTTAAATTCATGATCACTGCTTCCRAGGTTATTTTTTCAAGTAACTCTTCTGAAGTTTCTTCCTCATAATCAAAGCCAAGTCTAAGACAGCACTAGCTTCTACAATGTTAGGATGCAATTTATCTTAATTGTAGTAGACACCCAAAATACCTACTTTAGAGTGCAATGGATTATTTTCTAGAAATGACAGTTATTCAACAGTGGCTGTCCAGGGAGTGTAGAATAACTTGCCAAGGTTTTGGCAATTAATGGTGTCAGCCAAATTTTTTTGAGCTCTTTTTTTGTTCATTCCAAAATCCAGTGAACATCGCTAATATCAGAAAGAATTCACTAACCAGGTCTCCTTTATATTTTATGTGTAAAGCATCAATTAATGCAATATGTCACAACACCCTTTCTCATAAAGCACTTAAAAAGGAATTCAGTGCTTAGAAAGATGCTTCCAAGTGTGATATGCCTACATGCCTTTTTCCTAGGAGCCTTTACACACAGTGCATCCTACTGAATGTCTCTAAGAGCCAACAAAGCCCATGTTTAACTGCAGAGAGCAATAGGTGTCCAAAAAGGCTTTTAAGGCAGAGGGATTAGGACCCTGTCAGATGGTGTGCATAATAGAGATTGTTGAAGTCTGTAGGATGTGATGGTGGGAAATGTCACAGAAAATACTTGATTTATACCATAATTGTGAATGATTCTGTTCAAATAACTGCAGCCCTTTCTGCCTGTGAAGGGTACTTCAGCAGCCATTTTCTGTCCAAAGACATCCCTGCCTCCCTGTTACCCTGAGAACTGTTTCAAGTGTCACTATATCTGCTTTCTCAGGATTTGCAAAGACGAGATGGAAGATATAAGGTGCTGCTAAAGAAAAAGAGCAAATAGTTTATACTTTGGGTCGTGTAGGGCTAAATAAATTTTGGATTCCTTTCCCACTTTTCAGACTCTACGAAAGACACTGGGTCTGGATCAGAAAGGTCCAGAATTGCAAAGCATTGTGTAAAAAATGTCTATTTTCTACATACAACAGAAATTCCAGAGTCACTATGTGATGACAGATAGTGCCCAGTGTCAGCATCTGTAGCTGTAAAAGCTCTGGAGGAAATAATCTATTATAGCCCTGCTGAGGTAAGGGATGTTTTAAGGGGATGAATGCATAGAGGTTTCAAAACATTTTTGTCATCTTGTGAGAGAAAATTCTGCACAACAGAACAGAGTTCCCAGATTGCTGCTAAGTGAGTCTGAAATAGGAAGTCATTACCTTGGGTACAGAAATATTATTTTTAATTCAGGCTGTTTTCAGACCCAAACCACTGTCAGTGCTCATCACCCTGTCTTAAACAGATCTTCTCTCATGCTCAGCTRCACGCGTTTTATGGATCTCGCCCATACAATCTATAGAAAGACTGGAATCAAAGATATATCAGAGTACCTTTGACTAAATGACTTTCTTTTCTTAGTTCTTTTTAGTTCCTTGGTATCTGAATTCAATCCAATGATAAATTCAAAGGAGAATGTAGGAGGAATTGTAAAAGGAGGACTGGAAAGAAATACTTGTGGAAACTCAAGGATAGAAATAGGGGATCTTGATGTGGACATATGAGCACTCAGCAGATGCAAAATTGAGATGAAGACTTTATACCTGAAGTAGGTTAGGAAGGATGGGAATGACTAAGAAGGGCTGGGATGGAGAGGGAGAAAAGACAAAAGAACAGAAGTCATGCAGATTTCTGCAGAAAGATCTTACTGAGACTTTCCAGCCCTATTCCATTCCAAATGTACTCATCATGTCAAGTGTCTTGTCTGCAGACTGCCTCATCCCTTGTCCTTATTAATTCAATGTCACTAAATATTGAATGCACGAAGCCCTTCTCAAAAGCCCTTCATTGCCTTCATGTGTCCCTCACACCCTGGGCAACCCAATTTCCCTTTGTAGCTCTGTGCCATTGACCTTCCTGTCTTTTCAGCCCCTTGACCCTAGACCTCCATTGCAAAATTCACCTGCTTTTCTAAGGAATGACTAAGTTAGGCATAATGGCAAGACAAGTGGGAAGTTTTTGCTGTCTGAGTCGCATCTAAAATATTCTGCAAATAAATAAGATTTCCTCATCTCCCAAACAACTCAGTCATTCTCTACTTTTTTCCCAAGATCAGAAGAATGAGAAGAAAATATAAAAAAAAAAAAATATCCCCACTTATAGAAACTGTAGACCTCAAGAATTTCTAAGAAAGGTTATTTTTAACATCCAGGAACTAACTAGAGGGATTCTTTAATCTGTTTTTAAATTAGATATTTATATTTCTCCCCAGTTTTCTTAGCTCTGTTACAATGGATGAAGACTCTTTTTCCGAGCTAAATGTTGATATTATAAATCTTAGGAAAATCAGCTTAACTTACGAATCAAAGTAAGTTTTAAATAAAGTTTTAAAATACATGTTTTCAAATGAAGGCAAAATCAATCAAAATATACAGAAATTTGAATTTTACATTTTCACAGCCTTGAGTCTGAGAGCAAAAATTGAAAGGCTTCTTCCCACTCAATGCACCATATCCTACACCAAATTTATGGAAAAAAACAATCACCTTAGTCTAATTACAGATAATTTCAGTTTCTCATCTTCATTTTTCGTTCATGTTGGCTATCCAGTTCTGCAGGCTTGTTAACTGAACAGATACTGGAGGTGAAAACAATGCATATATTATCCTGTCATAAAATGGACAAGAAACTTTTGGAAAAAATGTGATATATAATCTACAGTAAAACGTTTAGATTCAAATTAATTTCCAACTTGTACTTCAGGAGGCCTTTCTGAAGTACTTATTTTTCAAGGTATTAGAAACATAGAATATATTTTTCATTATTTACAAGCCTTGTGCATATTTATTTTTTGAAATAAGTTAATATACAAAGTGAAAAGGAAAGAGTACATACAACCTTAAATTAATTTTTCATTACATAAGCATTATGTTAATTATGAACATGCCTTATCAATTAGTCTGTTAGCAGAAAATGAAACTGCTCAGTGTGTTGGGCAGTGAAGCATGCTGTTCACATATTAAGCATTACAGATTCTCAGGGTATTCTGTTATTTTGCTTTGATTTTGTTAAATTTATATATAAAATTTGTATGTTTCCAGAAATCTTTTTCTAGTGTAAAAGCAGTTTTATGTTTCTGCTGTCCCCATTCTGTCCCCTCCTTGTCCAGTTTTCTCAGTGACTCCATGTGTCATCACACGACTTCTTCCAATACAGTTGGCTTTGGAATCATGGGTAAATCAGTTCAGAGAAAGATTATGACTTCCTAAAGGTTGATTCAGCAGGAAAACCCACAGAGAGTCCTCGTGGCAGAACTAAGGGGTGACATGGCATGGAAGCTGTACTGTAAGAGAAATATCTGTGCACTTGAGACACGCCTACCCATAAATCAGGGTTTAGGCTTTCTGAGCACTCRTGTGTAATGCTATCCAAATATCCTGCCTGCTGCTCCATCAAGCCACAGGCTGAACCTCACATCTTATTAGTTCCACACAGCCTGGCTGCCATGGCAGGTCTCAAGTAGTAAGAGATACATGTGAGTAGGCATGTCGCAGACATCTTTTTATGAAAAATCCTTTCTTAGGATTTTTCCTTCTGAGAAGCTGAGGCCTCAGAAACAAAATGTAAACAATGGTTATCTGCTGYTGTGGAATGCAACAGGTGGATTTTTGATTGGGCCATCTTGAATGTTTATAGTTAATGGCCAATCAGGACAGAGCTATCTTGGACAGAGTCCGAGACAGCTCCTTTTGTTATCATTCTTTTCTTTTCTATTCTTAGCTTAGCTAGCTGCTGAGGAAACCTTTCCTTCTATTTCTTTTTAGTATAGTTATAATGTAATATATATATATCATAAAATAATAAATCAAGCCTTCCGAACTTGGAGTCAACATTCTCGTCTGTTGCCTCATCCAAGAACTCCTGTGAACAGTGTCACAAAGGCACAGAACCCAGGACCTCCTGTGAGAACATTAAGGTTTTAGGATGAGGATTCTGTTTAACATTACAGACTTGGCAGCTGTCTACTCTCCCATTTAGCCATCAAAGGGCTTCTCAACACAGCTATCAGAGCTGTATGCCAATGTAGTCCACCCTCAGGTAGCTCCTACAGCTGACTTCAGTCACCTAAACACAGGTACCCATTGGATACAGGTGTCAGGCTGTATCTTCTCTGAAGTCAACAGAATCACTCTGCGCATGATTTGGATTTCTCTACGTTAAGTGCCCTAGAGTTTATATACCTGGTATCCATGTAAATATATTCATGAAGATACCTCAATTCAGAGTTTTTGATCTTAGCTCATTGTAGTCATAGCTAAGTATGATGAAATCTGCCCCTGACCTGTATATAACTCAGTGATTTATGGAATGAAGAAAATCTCAAACTCCACTCTACCTGCCCTGTTATGCTGAGACAGTTGTTCATGAGTCTGTAGCAGAGGCAGATGACAGCAACACCCTGGATTAAAAACAGTGGTTTGTTTCAGAGGGCTTCTTTTAACCTGATTGTTTCAGTGCTCCTACTCACCAGCATGGCCAGACAAACTGCTGTGCAAGCATAGCTGGAGAGGTGGTGTATCAAACCAGTGGTGCTGTAATTATAGGACAGGGAAGTGAAAGGGGTTGGAAGTTCTTCAAGTTGTTTTGCTGAAGTCAGAATAACTGTTCCTTCAGAAAGAGAAGTCTTGGTGTCAATAAAGTATTTCCACTTGAGCAAGCACATCTAAGGATAGTTAAAAAATGAAACCTTGAAGAAAAAAGTAAATGCTGGTGAAATGTTAACAATAGTTTTTATTTGGATTTCACTTGTTCAGAACAGTTTTTAGTACAATTGCATGCTGCAGATGCTGGGTTGATATGACAGTTGGTATTCAGGGACCTACACACACTCAAAGGCTGTGAGTAGTCTCCTGGGGAGGGTGGTAAGAAAGGATGGTATTAGATGAGATCACAAAAGGCTAAGTTAGTCTGAAGCTGCTCTTGAAATACAGCTACTACTTCTTAAATCTTCCTATGCTTCGTTCTCACTTCCCTTCTACTTATTCTTGGGCTCATTTGAGCTCACAATGGATACTTTGTCACTGGTTTGTTTTCTTTTATTCATCTTAGGTTTAATAAGTGAGTTTATATCAGAGCAGGTGCTAAGAGGCACCAGAGGATTTTGAGGAATTACCATGAGATCACAGAGAGATGGGATAATCTATCTTTTAGAATGAAGAATGCCAGTTTTACTTACCACACCACAATACTCCTGCAAGTGACAGGCTGAGAACATGCAGCCAAGGCAAGCTAGAAGGTAGAAAATTTGTGCATAAACTGAAGGTCTCTGATAATTTCAGGCCAATACAATTGCAGGTCACTGTTGGTGTGATGGCACTTTTCTGGCCGTTTAATGCAGCTGCAATTTTATATTGGTAAAACATGGAGTACAACTGAACTGAAACTGAGAAAGGGATTTACTTGGACAGGTATAATGTATTTTCTTAAATCATACCTTTACATTAAGGAGTTCACTGAACTGACTTTTCACATGGCTATGTAAGCATAATGCTGGCACTTGGGAYGTGGTGAGGATACATACTTGGAGGCAGAACATCAGGCTGGATTGCTGTTTCTTATTCAGACACACCAAGGTCCCAAGGGGGAAAAATATCTATGCAAATCCACTCTTTTCATCTTGGCTTTTTACCTATGTGACACCATTCTGCATCTGCTTGTCTACTCACTTTACTCACTTCATAAATATTTGCTGCCTGAAGCAATTTCCTTGTTTGGCCACTCAAAGCTTAAAACCCTATGACCATACTTCACAAGAAGGTAGCACACCATGAAGATGCTCAGAGGGCTGGAGCACCCCTCCAATGGAGACAGGCTGAGAGAGTTGGGACTGCTCATCCTGGAGAAGAGAAGGCTCTGGGGACACCTTGTAGCACCTTCCAGTACCTAAAGGGGCTACAAGAGAAAAGCACTTTTTACAAGAGAAGAGAATGACAGAACAAGATGGAATAGCTTAAAACTGTAAGAGGGCAGGTTTAGGTCAGACATTAGGAAAAAATCCTTCACTATGATTGTGATGAGACACTGGCACAGGTTTCCCAAAGAATTTGTGGATGCCCCAACTCTGGAAATGTTCAAGGACAGGTTGGATGGAGCTTTGAGCAACCTGGTCTAGTGAGAGGTGTCCCTGAGGAAGAATTGATGGAGATCTGTAATAGAAGATGGAGCTGGAAAAGCCTTTAGTTCAAGGAGGCAGGAGAAGGAATTGTTCCCCCACTGGAGCAACTGGTGGGATGGGAAGACAGTAGCTATTCATAGTCTTCCTGTGTTTTACCAAGGCAGATGATGGCTGCACAAATGTAAATCTCAGTAAATCCTATTGTCAAAGAACAACTAATTTCCACTGGAATACACAGAATTTTAGACACAATTAGTTTGTTACAATTAAATACTTTGCCAAGAGTGAGAGTGTATACCTTGATACAATAGGAGTTAATTCTGGTAAGATTAAATGAAAGTAGCAGGTAAATACATTAAGACTACACCTTAATGTATAACTTTAATCTCAAGAAGAGAAAGAGAAAACAGAATACCCTCTCCAAATCTTAGTCAACATATTCTGCTGACTTTAGCAAAAACTGGATGGAGTTGTTGAAGCTGGAAGGATTTTCTCAAAATTTATCTTATTTATATCATATGGTTTTAACCCAATGTATGATCTGAATGTCTGCATTAAAAATAATTTTCTTTTGTTTTAAAATTATTACTCAGGAAAAGGTCCAAAAAAACCCCTGGATAAACTAATACTCACATTTGATTCAAGCTATGTAGAAAGAATCCATAGATTTGAGGCAACATTAATGGCTTTGAGGGCAAAACCTGCCCTCTGGATAAAAGATATAAAAACATCTTTTAAAAAGATAAGTGGGGAAAGTTGCTAAAAGATGAATAAGCTACATGACTCTGCTATTCTTTGAAATCATACACTCACCACTACAACAATAAGATTTCTTGTGCCACATTAATCTCTCAACTACAATATTCTTTATTTAAATTATGAACTAATGACCTGCATAATTTATTTTATTAAAAAAGACTGTTTCCTATTACAGATTATGACACTGAAGAACAGCTGTTGAGGCTCTAACACTGCAGAACTGGTTTGAAGTCCAGAGTTCTGAAGAATGATGAAGCTGAGGGTGATGCCTTAGGCTTGTGTAAGTAATGGTCTTTAACAGAGTGGCCTGACTACTCAATCAAAAAACCAAGGGTAGCAAGCCAAAAATTTAGAAGCAACTTTTAGTCTGTGTCTACTTTATTTATAAAACTKTTTTAAGGAAGAAGGCATTATAGCCCATAATAAAAACTTAACTAGGAAAAAGGTAATTGAACATATTATTTAAATCCTTGGTATTCAAATGAACAATCTGGTTTTATTCAAGATCTGTGTGCATTAATTTAGTAGGAAACTCAACACAGTATTTGTGTTAAAAGGCTGGTGAAGAATGCTTACATGCAGGCTACTGCATGATGTTGTTGTCTTTATCTTATTATGAATATTAAAAATATTATTTTTTTAAAAAAAATATTTTATTACTCTGAAGATATGCCACCAAAAGTATTCCAGAATTTAGGCTACTGGGAGCAATACATTTCCTAGGTAAATAGGTAGTGTAGATATAGACATTTTATTTGGCTATAGTMATTTCTGTACTTGGTCTTGAGCTATGCAGACTCTCTAGCGTTCAACGTACCCATTCACAGTTCATTTTGCTTACAAACAGGATGTAAAACTTAGACCAGAACATTCTCCATAATCTAATGCCCTGTCTACTTGATCTTGTCTAGTGAACTGTGAAATCATTGCAGTGCCCCAGTGAGGCACAATTTTCTATCACCTCCCTGACACCATCTCACGTGGGTCTTGGAGTGAGAGATAGAACATGTAGTGGCCTGAAATGACAGATGTCATCACTAAACTGGGAAGATGGGGAAGTGCTGAACCTTGTGCTCAAAGAATGGCCTCTGAGATATCTAGAACATTTAAAGCAGGGTGTAGCTGTTCCAAAAATAATACAATTGTGTTAATACTAGTGGCTACAGACTTACTTAAAGCTGATAAAATTAAAACTGTATTGTCGGAGGTACTCTGTACTATATACTGCATTCCGTAGGGAAGAAGGTTGCTGGTTTGTCTGTCTGGGCTCCTGTGATCAGGGCCAGGGAAACCAATATGGAGGGAGCAGGAAACTGTGCCTTCCTAAGTTATTGGACAAGCTAATCTGGGAAATATGGGTGAGAAATAGGAAAAGAACAGGAAATGGTGAATCATCACAGTGCTAGAAACTGGCAGGCACCTTGCTGGGGAAAAGGTGTGAATCTACACAATACCTTAGAGCTGGCTGAAATACAGGAAATCTTTAGGAAATGACTGAGAGTTTGTACAAACCCAGAAAGTCTGCTGGGAAGGCAGACTTGTGGAGGACACCTCCCTTGAAAAGGTGCAGGCAAAAGGAACAAGATCTTTGTTGATCCTTGGTTTAGGATTATCCCACAACTGAGTCTCACAGTCCTGTTGTACATACTTATGTGTGAAAGGTTCTGCTTTTCCAGTGTGAACATTGTATTGGGACGAAATATTGAATCTAATAACACAGACATATTGTAGGTTGCTGAAGTACAGAGCCTGGCGATATGCTCACTTTAAAGAAATATAGATGGTTTCCCAAATCTCTGTGGTTTGAGGTCTTGTTTTCATTACTGTCTCCAAATTTCTGGCGTGATTTCCAGAGTATGCATAGCATGCATAGTGACATTTGATTCTTTTCAAGAAGGGGTGATTATTTATGAATTTGGGTAGGAAAGCTTTCTACTGACTAAAGTGGTGAGCTAAAACAGAAGAATGCATACAGCTAACTTCTTTTTATTTGGGCAAACCCTCACCACCACACTTTATTTTACTTTGTTCCTGATCCTTAATTTTCTATTACCTTTTATTTAAAAAAAAAGGAGGCTTGTTCACATTACTAGTATTCCCACTCACTCCGCCTCTCTCTCTAAATTACTCAATTTTAGTAAGTCTGTAAGTATCTGTACTAATTCCGGCTGAACTAGGATTGTGGCTCTGATCCTTTTACTGTTGCTATTAGTGGCAATGTAGAAATCTCAATTTCTACTACACTTTCCGGATCCTAGTGAGCTGTTTTGTTACTTGAAAACATTTCTTTCCAGAGATTTTACTTTCTTGCAGCATGTTCTAATGCCATACCACCTTTTCTGAAAGAATTGCTCAAAATTTTTCATTTCTGAGCCAAAAAAGGGTTAGAAAGTATGTTAATTGCATCTCTACACCTAAGTGTTACTAATAGTCTCAAATTTTTGTCTTTGATATTTTTTATCAGATTTTTTTAGTTTTATATGCATTAGATAATTCCAGATTTCTGTTATTGATTTGCTTAATTCAAGAGGCCTGTTTCTCAGCTTTCACTTGTGCAAATTTTTAAGCAGTGATAGTGGATATTTTAGGATATTGCTTGCCACCATGGCTAGAATCTGTTTCTTATTTCATATGATTTCTTAACAATCTCTTTATTATCTTAAAAGCATTTTACATCAGTCTATTCAGCTTGAAGTTTTCTGGTTTTGTATAGATTTGGCTGAAATGTGGACCTTTCTCATAAACCACATTGGGTTCCCTATGTGCTGATCATGCAACTATATTCACTATAACGTGTTGGTTCCCTAATACCAAGTTAATGTGAATAATAATTATGTACTGAAAAAAAAACTTTGTTGGTATATGCATATGTTTTCCTGTTGATGATCATGATTTACACATTTAATAGAGATAAAATTATTTAATTTTTAGTTTTCTCAGTTTTATTGTCCTGTTTGACAAATTCTACATTTTTTCCATATCAGTGTGGCTATTAAATCTTTTCTGAATCGCATCATTGGCTTTGGTCCCACTATCCTCTAACTCCTAAAAAACCCCCCTGTCAGTTAGAGACAGTTCTGTTTTAGCTCTGTGGATAAAACAGACATGGCTGCTTGCCAATTTATCCACAAGCTGCCTCCAAGCAATAGCTCTAGATTATTGTCAATGCTTCACCTGTGTGGAACTCTACATCTCAAAAACAAAGAGGAATATATTTTCAGGTTCACTCTTCTTACACAGTGTTTAAAGAGACAGTCTACAATCCACTGTTCTTCTAGGACAACATTTACAATCTTCCTTGAGCTGCTTTTCTCTCCACTGTATCTTGAATACACTCTGCACAATTTTCCTTTACCCTGCAGATTCACTTCCACAGATGACTGGGATAAGCTGGTGAATAATTTGTGCTTTGGTGTTGGAATGACAAGTTGTGGAACTTGTAACTTCACTTTTATAAAATGAGAGAACTGTAGTCAAAAGAGTGAAGCAGCCAAGATGCTCAACTCTTGAAAGCCCTTCTTTCTGTGTGGTGTATATGATTTGGGAGATGAAGACTCTGCCCTTGTGAGACCCCACACAGAGTGCTGCAACCATCTCTGGAGTCCTCAGCACAAGAGAGGTTTGGTCCTGCTTAGAGGCCCCAAAGCAGTGCCACAGAGATGGTCCAAGGGCTGGAACACCTCCCTTACGAAAACAGACTGAGGTAGTTGGGGTTGTTCAGCCTAGAGAAGAGAAGGCTTTGGTGACATCTCATTGTAGCCTTCAAGTACTTAAAGGGAACTAATAAGAAGGAGGGGCAGCAACTTTTTACACAGACAGATAGTGAAAGGAGAAGGGAAAATGGTTTTAAACTAAAAGAAGAAAGATTCAGATCAGATGTTAGGAAGAAGTTCTTTACTCAGAGGACAGTGAGGCGCTGCAACAGGTTGTTTAGAGAAACTGTGGATGTCCCACAGTGTTCAAGGCCAATTTGGATGGGGCCTTGAGCAACCCGATCTAGAGGAAGGTGTCGCTGCCCACAGCTGAGGAGTTGAAATTAGGTGATCTTTAATGTCCCTTTCAACCCAATCCTTTCTATTACTCTATGATTTTGTGGTATTTTTCTCTTAAGCTTTCAGAATTAAGAAAACTCTGCTACTTCAAATAAACCACTGTCTTCCAAAGTCTGTATTTGGTTTACTGTTAGTTCTCTTACCTTTGTTCCATAGTTCCTAGGCACACTGACAAACCTGCCAGATTTCTCACTCACAGTGAGGGAAATGCTGTGCTCTGATCTGGCAGGATCAGAACCAGAAAAGAGGTCATAGCTCAGCACTATGAGTGAATGAACCACGGGCCTGAGTATGAGGGAGACAATGTGATATAGCAGGTGTCTGAAGTTCCCTCTGTGCAACACTTGACAAATCTCTGTAGTCGTGCTGAGCAGCATTTTGATGTTCCAGTGAGGGAATCAACAGCAGCTGTCATTTTGAGAAAGGCAAGGGCAGATACTCAGTAATTTGGAATTAGTTGCAGGTTACTAATGCTCTGACAGAGATGATTGGATAAGTTCAGCAAAGTGCAGCTTGCTATTTACATGTTTTTGTGTCCAGAAGACATTAAAGTGTTTTATTTTTTAGTGGTTCTGTAACTAATTTTGTACTGTTCCCTTTTACTGTCTTGTTTGTGGTAATAATGAAATTGCTAATGCAGATTTACTATAATAAGAGTCTTATGCTAAGTACTAACCTCAACACAAATTTACCTGAATCATATGGTGTAATTATTTCCCTTGGTTATCTACAGGCTAATATGTAAATTTAGTGGGAAAATATCCTTTTTGCTTTGATAGAAAACATTTTAATTATTAAAAAAGTTTTGAATTAGGAGATGCATGTCTTATTTTTAGTCATTCCACCCTTGCTATTCACTCATCTTACAAACAGCATCTTAGTAGGATGTTGTGTACCAATACATTCTCTAGGCTGAATGCAGGCTGAATCTGGCTGTTTCTTCAAAGTATTAACAGTTTAAAGCAGCATTAGCAAATAGAAATTCTTTATTTTTTTCCTATTACTATTTATCAGTTTTCTATTTTTCAATTGCTATTRCTGTAATAACTATTTAACAGCTAAGTCAATTTAACAGGTTTTTTCCTTTTCCTTTCTATGCCTCTGACAATTTATCCTTCTTCTGTTGCTATTCAAGTGCTATAAAAGAAACTTTAGAGAGGAGGTAGTGGAGCACTCTAAAAGCTGTCAGATTTTAGATTGTCGAATCTCTTCAAGGCAGCTCATTCCACAGCTGAGCAAACTCAAATATGAATGCTTTATCTATTCTATTTTATTCATGATTAAAAAGGTGCTCAATTTTATGCATAACTTTCAACCATGTCAGTAGTCCAACTGACTTTTAGAGACAGCAGACATGCTTGAGGTTATATCTGTTTAAATTTCCTTGCTGAATCAGAGCTTCAATTCAATGTTTGGGCATCTCTCCTATCCCAAAGAAAAAAGTTCTTACTGTGTCACAGGGAGACGAGACTGTTGTTGCTGAGATACCTGTATTTTTCAAACACAAGTGGTGGAAAACCGGACTGAAGTCTTCAGGTAGTAATGGAAGAARATTAAAGGGAACAATTTTGCTATGGTTCATTGTGCTGAGAAGGGTGGTAATGTGCTCCACACTTGCTAAGGACTTTTTCTGAGCTCTATCATTAGCCGCAGGCACAATGCATTGCAGAAAATTGTGGCTGAGTGTCAGCAGTTTTACTGGTATGACCTGACTTCTGCTTTTATTGACAGGGAAAGAAGTTATGGCCCATGAACTGTCCATGTGCCACAGCTACTCTGTAAGGGAAGACGAACAGGGGGGACAAGAACCCTGGTGAAGCAGAAAGGGCAGGAGCCTCAAGGTCACACAAGGTACAGTTCCACTGTACCTGAGCAAGAAAAGCAAGCAGATCTGGCTGCAGTATCCAGGCTCATCCTGAGATCTTTGCACTCATCCACAGTGGCAAGGCCAGGAGATCAAGCCAGGAAGCCAAGGACTAGTCTGAGGTCCAGTCCAGGTCTGAGAGGCACACAGCCAGGCATGGCCATGACAGCAGGAGCAAAGCAAGGGGTTGAGCTTAAGTGCAGCTCTTTCTGAGGGGGACAAGACCTTGCTTGTCAGAGCATTTTCTCACACAACTCTATCTAGACATCTGTCTGATCCAAGGCTGCCTGGCTGCACCATTGAGCCTGACCCTGAGACTAGGCAGTCAAACCCTTGAGTGCTTGGGGCCCTGAGTAGAAAACTGCAATGGAAAAGTTACTAAATGAGTACTCTAGTTAAATCTCTGTTAGTGCTTCCTGATATTTGGAGAGCATAATTTTCATCTTGTTTGAACTCATACTGATAGTCTGTAAGCTTCTATTTGTAGGGTGAGATTCAGGTTAAGACAGTCAACACTCACTTTGACAGGGTAATCTATACTCACTGAAACAGGTAAAATTTTTGTCCTGTTGATGGTGAGAAAAATGCTTTCCAAAGGTGATTTAGAAAGCTGTATAGAAATATTGCTATTACTTTTGGATGCCATTACCTTCGAATGCAGGGGTCTGTCAGAGATTTCTCTCCCTTCTGAATAACACTATAAATGAAATGCTGCCATTGGGAGCCAAAGAATAAAGATCCCTCCTGGCAATAGTAATTAAATTAGTTTAACRCATTTTTCTATGACAACAGGTATTGATGTTGTTATCTACCTTTTTTTGAACCAGTCTGCCTGTTCAAGAGCTCACCCAGAACAAATTTGCAGGCTGTTCTCACCTGGAAAATTTATCCAGGGAGAGACTGATCCCTGATCTTTTATTTTGTTGGTCCATGTTAGAACTATAGGGTCTTTCACTACAGCATCTTYCACTGTACTCTTCTTTTGAGTCTGCACTACTTTGCAGAAAAGCATGCAAGTCATGAAGGTGAAGGAGAACAAAAGGAAAGAGCAGGATTCTAACCCAGAGCTAAGGGAGTTTGTCTGAGGACCTGAATCCTAAGTTTGCAGTTTCCAGTCCTTTGCTGTATATTTACAYTGTGCAGCTATGGAGCAAAACAAAAATATGTCAACAAAGAGTTTTACAGGGCTGACTCAAAATCACAGGAGCCCTCTGCCAGTAATTAGTCGTATCAGCGAGGATGGTTCAACAAAAGAACCCTCCTGAAGGTTTTTTACTGGAAGGGAATTAAGCTGCAGCTTCAGTCCCCCTCTTCTACTCCTTCCTCAAACTCATAGCAGTATTCCTCCTTTTACCTCAGTGTCCCAGCATAAGGAATCTGTATCTGAAAGTGGTTCTTAATGCTGAGTGGAAAAAAAAATCAGCTGTTTTATTTTCTTTGAATTCAGCTTTGTTTCTCTTATCTCTGTTAGTTGGCTTGCATGGATTTTCTTGTGTAGGAAAAATGAGAGCATTCCAGTGAGGGGAAATTATGTTTTAGTCTGGAAAAGCTGAAAGCAGATGGTTCTATAATGCTAATAAATATTCAAGTGGCATTTAGTGCATTAAAAGCTATGCATTGCCAGCGTTGAAGTGGTATCACTGACAAATCTTTTTTTAAGTGTGGCAATAATCAGCAGTTACTGGTATGTTAGTGGCAGCACAAAAAACATTAATAAAAAGTGTGTCTCCCTAAATTTGTGTGCATTGCTCTAAATTGTCTTTTACAAGTCACTGAAGATTCAAAGGCACATAAACTGATAAAAGACTGTTTTATATATTTTGCTAAATATTTGAATTTCTTCTTTTCAGTCACTTGAAAACAAAGATCTATAGGAAAGGGATGTCCCTAGGCAGATGTAGCTGTAAAGAACTATTGCTTTAAAATGTGGTAAAGAATTTTTGCTTGCTAATGAAGTTCTTGTCATGCACAGGTGCTAGGACCAGCTTGTGATCACTTTAGATTCACCAAAGTCACACTCTGGAACTCTATCCAGCTTCTGCATGACCTTCCCTCCCCACCACATCTTTGTGTGGAACCAGTCAGGTTTTTTCTATGTAAAACAGAGGATTAATCTCAGCAAATATGGACAACAAAGCATTCAACTTAAACATTCATCTCATTCTCAAATAAAAATTTAAAATACAGTAAATGAATTGTGAATAAATATGTTGCTTTCCACTGTAAGAGAAGACTGTAAAGAGAATGCAGACATTCAGTTCAAATTTAAATTTCTAGATAGTGAACAGTGAATTTTAGTTAAAATTACTCTAATCAGAAGTTGTAGTACATGATTTTAAAACTTGTATTTTTTCAGTTGGATAGTCAACTTAGAAGATGATGAAAAATAACATCACAATGAGGAACAGTTTCTATTTAATCCACACTATATTCTACCTTGAATTTTGATTCAGAAATAGCAAGATTGCTTATAGATGCTTAGTTCCCATAGCACATCAGAAAGCTACACACTGTGCTTTGYGTTCCAGAGTTACTGATATTCACAATGAAAGGATGATGATAATGAGTCTTTGGGAAAAAGGCATCAATGGGGCAGTGAAGATGTGGATAGCTGGACTCGATTTCATCTCTTCTGTTACAAGCATACCCTGTGAAATGTGCAGCTTTCACATCATTTAAATACTAGAACAGGTAAAACAATCAAAATACTTTTTTATTATTGGCCAAGAAAGAAACATTTCATATACACTGACACTAATCTCAGATCTCAGGATTTGTACTGTTCATGTCATGCTCAGCATATCAACAAGAAGACTTATTTCCCAAAATTAAAAGGTTATTGGTTAAGAGCAGTTGAGCTGGGTGACAAAATTGATCAGTGATCGAGGAATTGAACGAGTTTGAAATACAAAGGTATTCAGTAGAGCCTTACCCATGCAATTCTGGATCTGAAGTGTCAACACAATATCATTAATCTAGAGAAGAATTGCTATTTTTTTCATGTTTTTTGTCACACAAAGTGCATTTTCTATTGTTTCATCTGTGAYCAACATGTTCACATCCTTTACATCTTTCTTAAATGTCCAAGATATTGATACTTATTGATACTAGATATTGATAYTATTGAGTGCTCTAGTTGTCAGAAAAGCTGAGAATTTCTTTGTATGTGAGTKCACTATGCTTTGAAAATACATTGTTAGGTGGATATGATTGAATCTTCTTTGCAAMTGGACTGCAAATTTCTTTAACAATTTTTAAATACGAGTCTCCATGTTAAGCCACTGGATGTGGAGTATCAAGGAACTAGAGTTAAGATCTACATGAATGCTACATAATTAAAGATAAAAGTTGAAGACAACAGCTATTTTATAATGAGGGAAACCATGGTGATAAAAATGTCACAAACTTTGACAAATTTTATGCAGTTGACCAAATATTCGAYTTCTCTAAGTAAAACAAAAGAGTGATGTTAGAAAACTATTTTAGAGATGGTTTCTAATGATGTTCCCTTCTTCACATCAGGGCAAAAAATTTATCTCAGTGACTTGGAACTACGTGGAAAAAATAAAATAGAAAAGCTTTAATAATTTAAGACTTGACATMATGGATAAAGTTGGCTTAAATATTTTGCTCTGTTCGGCAGCTGGTTTATGTGCACTTGAGCATCACATTTAAACTCAGATCATCAAAGAAAGGTGTTTAGCTGGAGAAACTCTAATTCCTCAATATTTTATGAAGTTTTATTTTTAATCTTTTTTACCTGATTTAGTTGTCTGTAAATGGCAATGGAAGCATTTCCTCACTTCACAAAAGTTTCACTGGAGCATACCATGAAGCTCTTTGTTGTTGAAGAGGGTGAACAGGTACTGTGTATTTATAAAGGAATGCAGGAGTTGTAACCAGGCAATTGATAGATGTTTTCTGGCCTGATAAAAAACTTCTGTGTTCCTAAGGCAGAAATTGCCAATTTATCTAAGTCCAGTAAGCAGTGATCCATTTAAAAAACAAAATCCCTTTAAAACTAGCAACATCCTGGGGAGATTTAGAGAAGAGAACTCRGGCTAAATAACTCATCAGTGGCCTTTCCAAGGAAGCTGGGATACCTTGATAAAATCTTTTACTGCTTCAGCTTGCTCAAATCCAGTAAACATACAAATGGGACTTCTGCTTCCAAGCCTGTCAATCAGCTGTCTGTCTGAAAACTAAAATATCATAGGAAGAAACAGGTGTTGCTGAGCAAGAGAAATAGAAGAAATTGAATTGTGAGGGTTGTTACACCAGTTAAAACCCCACAAACTGCATTCACAAAAGGTAAAAGGAAATGAAGAAAATAAGCCAGATACCAGAATAAAGCAATAATTGTAAAGTGAAATGAGAACACTAAATGCAGAAGATGATAATAGCTTTAAAAAATAGAAAATGAATAGGAATAAATATGTAATYAGCACAGAGGTAAAAAGAGAATCAGACTCTGCAGAACTATGATCATCAAGTGTAGGGAACCTAAGAAGGCATAATAACATTTGGTATTATACCATAGAAAATGGTGTAGAAAATCCTTGCTTTTAAATGCTCTGAGATGCGCTCTGAATCTTAGAGAAAGTGATCTCCTGTGTTGTTGGAGTTTTTATTTTTTTTTTAAAGTAGTAATTACAAATTTACATGGACCTAGTTAGAAGTTGAAGTTGATTTCATTCTGGGGTATTAATCTCCTTAAAAATGTCATAGTTCTTGTTACACCTGGAAATGAACACTGAGGAGCAAAAATGTTGTTCTGAGTTTGGTGAAGCAAACTGATCTGTTATTTAGGTATATAGCTGCTGTCTTAAACATTAGTTCACAGTCTGCTAAATCCTGTACTGCTTCTAGTTTGGAAAAGAACTGTAAAGAAGATCTTCAATAATTTCTGACATTGATTAATTCCATTCTGAATACAATTAATCAGATATACCTTTCACTTTTATTTCCAAAGCAGAAAGAGAAAAGACAATAGGATAATAGCATGTTGATGTAAAATCTGGAGAAAGAATTAAATTGCCAAGTAAGTGATTGTGAGTAACAGGAGCCAAATTTAGTGCAGCATGTGCTGTGTGTATGAACATGAAAGGGAAATTTTTAAAAGGAAGGCTGTCCAAATGAGAAAATTTGTCTATTGAAATACATCTTACCAAAATATAGSTGAAAGAAGAGAATCAATCATACGTTGTGGTCTAGCCCGAAACTATTCCTCAGGGAAAGGATATGGGTAATAAAAATGGACATGTGGAACTAAACCTTCAGGAGAGGACAGAAAATGTAATAGATTTGTACTGCTGACCTCATCATCAGAGCAAATGGAGAATAGAGTGTTGTGAGACATTTAAAAGAGTCAAAACTAATAGAGCAGTAATAAGGAATTATTTCAACTGTACTCACAAAAATTTATCAAATATCACAATAAATGTCAGAAGTAGTTTCCTATTTTAAACAATAAACTCTTAGAAAAATTATTTTTAATGTGTAAAAGTAAAGAAATTCCCCTCARCCTGTTCTCTTGCATTTCACAGAAAATAATGGAAAAAGAAACGGCTGAGGTGAAGACTTTGACAAATACTGGCCATAACATATTTAGAAAAAACCCCATTCTATCTGGGGGAAAAGACCCCAAACCCCAGAATGTAATCAAACACCAGTCATCTTCATAAGTTATGATTAAAATGCCAYCCTTAAAAAACATTCTCTATAAAAATCAAATCAAAACAAAACTCTTTAACCCTGTAAATGAACAGATGATGRAATAACTCTTAATATCCCACAAAGGGAGAACTGATTTTGAGCAGTGCATATGCTTTGGTTACAAATGTCTACCAACAAAATACTATAAATCTGTAGCCACAGGGTACCTACATTCCAGAAAGATGAGCAGAGACCACCCCCCAGTGTGATAATGCCTAGTTTTCATAAGGGCATGTGCCTAAATTAGAAAATCATGTTAAAAAAGAATTAGAAGGAATAGCTGGGAGGGTATATATTTGCACATTACATGTAGACGGCTGTGTCATAATGATATGACATCAGGATTATAAAAGAGATTGAGAATCAATACAAATAATAGTTAGGAACTGGAATTTCTTAGAAAGAAAATGAAGGAAGAAAAAGTCTCCTATTTCCCCCTCAGTTAAGTGGTGGGCTAAATCCTAGAGAAAAAAAGAATATGAAATAAAAACCATAGCAGATTAAATTAAATCAGTAGCAAGGCTGTCAAAAGAAGTTTGTAGAAAATTATGTAGAATGCTTAAAACTAATAATAAAAAAAAAACAACAAAAAAAACCCCAAATACACTGGGATAATGGTAAGCCAGATATTATTTAGGGAAAACAAGATCAGTATATATAAAGTGCAGTTTGAAAAGATRAATCCCTGTCAGAAAAACTAGTTTTTACACCTACATTCATTGGGTTGGAGAGGGCAAACAGCATATGATGGACCTTGTTTTAATGCAAAGTGAATTTGGAGATTTGTCTGACGTGCAAATGTCAGTAAAACATTATATAACAATTGAAAACAATAAACAATTACACCTAGAAAGATATGGAGCTATCTAATGGAACTAAAGTATAAACTAGATGAATTATCAATCATGGTATGTAAATTCAACTCAGTACCAGTAATTCAGAAGCTGACACTTATGATGTGCATTTCCTAATCTATTACCTGGGAGAATTCAAACTACTGTAGACAGGATAATCTSTATCAAATCAATTATCCAGAACAGTATTATGGGGTATATGGATGAAGGAAAAGGGTTAAAACCAGTTTTGTAATGGGAGGTCATCTGTTATGAATCAATGGACTTCTATGAATGAATGAATGAGCATAATTAAGGGACCTGCAGATTACATACCYAGTTTTCTCCAAGCAACACCATTACCAAAATCTCAGATGTTCACAAATCAAGATGTTGTGAGAAACTAAAGATGGTGTCTCCAGAAATAATATTTACAAGATAGGAAAAACTGTGGGAATATGCAGCCCTTACAATGAAGGGAAGGCACTTTTGCATTTTATGGGGATCTTTGATRTGTTCACAATATTAGTTGCTGATAAACAGTTATTATGATTGTCAAATTGTTTAAAAACACAGAAGCTGACAGTGAAGAATTGGAGAAGGACATCCCAGTACTGACTGAGTGGTATAGTATCAAATAAATGGGTTAAAAAGTGAGGCATTGGGAAACAACCTATTAGCATASAGGAGTTTTGAACTGAACATTCATTTCCAAGTGCTTCAATCCCAAGAACTGGGATTCTAGTTTTGTAATATTAAAACTTTAGCTCAATTTTCAGTAATTAAAAACATATAAAAATTATTAAGGTTAAAAAAAAACAAAGAAGAAAATGAAAATATAATGCTCAGATTATGTGCACTAGTGGTACACATCTTGAATGGTATGTGTTGTTTGTGTCCTTCATTAAAAAAAAAGTACAGACAAGATTATCAAGGTAGTCAAAAGTATGGTATGAACTTTCTTTAAGATACAAGAAAACCTTCTTTAAGGTCCAAGAAAAGAAAAGGGTTTTGTGTGGTGCAGAATCCTACAGAATTTTGAGTGGCATGGGGAAGATAAATAGGGAACAAGAGTTCTTATCTCATCTGGAACAAACAAAAGTAATTGGTTTGCACAATATATAGGCAAGATTATATGCTTGTCAGAGGATAACCTGAATGGTAAAAACTAGCTGAGATTCAAAGAACAGAAACACATAAAGTGATCAGAAACACGTAAAGTGATGTATTGTAAAAGTTGAATTCMGATTTGAGAAGTACATGAGTTATTAAGTGTTATCAAGACTAGATCCCTTTCATTGGCTTTGTCTGTTTGCCAGAGAACACTAAGTTAAAGGGGGTTTTGCTTTTTCCTCTATGAACTTTCTTATGGTCTTTTAAGTCCTACAGATGATTGATACATTTTCCTGGATTCTCTGACTCAGGTGCACAGAACTCTTTCCTGACGTGCAAGATTGAAACTGTTGTCTCTCAATGTTTGCACTTCACTAGGTAAAGGGGAGTAGAAGACATTACCGATGTAAAATGGAATTATGTGATGGAACAGCKTTTGTTCAAACTGTCCTGATATCAGACATTATGTATGGTTGTGGATACAGATCTACCCTATGAATCATATTATTTTCATCTCAGTAATGTGATGATATTGCTGTTTAGATGACTTGCTCTCGACACAGAAGCAGAATGTAGGCCATTGGGGGATGTAGCTGTACACAGGTGTACTGACATGCATGTGATTTATTCATGCTTATTCTTCTCAACTTTCTCAGCTTCACTTAGAGATTAAGACTGAAATCAGGAGAGTCTTTGTCCTGGTTTAGGGCAAATTTGGGAGGAAACCTCCAAAGGGGGCCCCTCCAGAAAKCAAACCCACATGGCCCCTCCCTGCAACCGATTCAGGAAGGATTCCTCCGAGACAAGTGGAAGGAACCTGTTYATTTAACAGGCCAGCACACAAAATGAACGCTATCAGATGACACCACACTTTCACCACTCTGAAGAGATAAAAAATTCAGAAAGACTCTGCTGGGAGTGGTCGCTCTGTTTTCAGTCCCTYCGGCACTGGAGAAAGGCTGCTGCAGCCRCAAGGTGCAAATTCTCGTTGTTTCCCAGGTCCCAGCCCAGAGCAGACTTGAGTGATTCCAAGAAAGGGGACAGAAAAATAGTCCAGGGAAAAATTCAAACTGTCTAGCTAAACAAACTAACAAGCAAAAGCAAGAGCAAAAGCAGGRGCAAGAGCAAAAGTGAAAGCAAGAGCAAAAAGCCAARAGCAGCTTTTTTRCTGCCGCGTCTGTGTCCYGTTGACTGTGGGGGAGTGAGCAGRCTGATAACAAAACAAAACTTCGCTTTGCAGAGCCAGTCTTGAAGGCACAGAACATAATATCCAGCATAAACAGAACAGGCARCTGGGGATACAGACAYCATAACGTCACYCTTGGACAGTCTYAAGTGAGGGGCACTTCCAAGGATAGATTTGAAGCAAAGCTGGACATCACCCATATACTCAAGAAAGAAATTGAATAATCCAGGTCAGAAATCTGTAGAGAAATTTCTTTCGTATATAGTTTTATTTAATCTTAAAATATAGTTAATTAAAACCTATTTAATAAAGGGTTGTCTGACAGGAGCTATTTCCTGGAGTTATGGAATTCAGGCATGATAATTGTCTTGAAGTTGCTTAAAAAGAAGGAAGAAAATTGGTCTTTCATCGGATGACCTGGAAATGTGCAGTGAAGAAAAGGACAAATACTATGTGCARGGATCTGGAGTACTGGTTAAATGTATTACAATACATCAACAAGGCAGAAGGGTACTGCAGAAAATGGCTTCTGTGAACACCAAGAGAGCTCAACACCACAGAAACATGCTATTCTCATAGTTTTATGTTTGCATTTTCATACAGGGAAAAATAGTTGCAATTGTTTCTTTTTGTTAATGGAACGAAACTGTTAAAAATATTTATCTTTAAAAAAAACCATTACTTTTATGCATCTAGATGCATAGAAAAATTATGCATCTAGATGATTTTCCTAGAGATCTTCCTTTATATGTTTAGTGTTTTGTAAATAGTACTGGAATTATATTTTTAAACCAATTTTTTATTCAAAAAAGTGAAGCATTTCAGAAGACAACACATATTCARAGCTATATTTTGTTCCAGGTGAAAAGCATACATTTCAATGGACTGTAGAAAGATTCTGTGGTAATATGTGGATTTCCATGCTTAACATTTAGAAAAAAATCATGTCACATAAACACCAAATCAATATCTCATCAACGTGACAGAATCATGATTCTAATTTTAAATTACAATCTTCCAGAGCAGCATAGAAAAGGTTAATCTTAAAAGAAGAAAAGTGTTAGGAATTCATGTTTAACTCTAAGTGCTRGTTTCTTTTCCAATTAAGATTCATCTGGTCATGGTCTTTTTTTATGCATATCAAACATCATGTTCAAACAAAAAAAAATGCCAAGTATTCATGCAGAGAGGAAATAACATCCTCATTAATGAGAATTCTGCATAATTTCTATTATTCGGGCACAAAAAAATATAGTAATCTAATGAGCTATCTGTACTTGTTGAAAACTGTCTTAAAGATTAATCTTTGTTAACTACTTGTTTAATGTTATAGTTAATAAWTAGCTACCCTTTAGTCCTATATCATCCATCACTTTACTGAACTGAATCARTTATTTTTTTTAACTTTTAGGATGTTGTTTATCTTTGCTTAAGGCTACTTTGGATGAAAGATATCTGAAAGGTTGTAGAGTTCTGATTGTGTGAGAGTTTATTTTGCATGCCAACCACAAATCGTTCTTTATAAGTTTCCATGTTTAYTGCTTTTAACAATAAAAAAGAAAATGTTATTGCCATTTTCTCCAACATAAATGGCAACCACATAACTTTATATCCTGTTGACTCATAAACATCTTCATACATTCTTCTGTGGAAACAGGACTAGTGAATTAGCATAAGCTATTGTGCACTACAAATATTTCCTGAGAACTGTAAGGGTTGGCTTCTAATTGTTTTTAGTTTGGCAGAGAACTTCCCCTACTTTGGCTGTCTAGGGTCTAATAAAGATTCAGGAACAAAATATTTAATTCTTGTATTGAAGAATTAAATTCTGCTGCTCGTAAGACCTTGGCTGGAAGAGGTCCATATAACACTGGCTTTTCTGCCTAGAACTGTATTTCAATATGTGGCATCTTGCTGATTTGTGAATTATCACCTATGTTCATGTATAATTGTTTACCTAGCGTAGTGGGTTGGGTGGGAATAATTGTAGTAAAACTAAAAAGGTAAAATGATAAATAAATAGAGAAAAATAATGCCAGAAGTTAGTCTTTTTTTTCACTAAAATCAGCAAATTAATAGTTACAGTTCCCAGCGTGGTGATATCTCAATCCCTTGGCACATATGTTGCATTCTGGTTTTCAGCACATGATATTAGCTTTAATGCTTTAATACATTTACACAAAGCAGCAGAGTTAAAACTGCTCGTGGGAATATAATTTTAAATATGTTGTCTTTTGTGTGCATAACACCAAAGACATAATTCCCCATTAACATATTTTCCCCACTTAATTCCATAAAGAATTTGTTATGCTCCTCCTGATGTGCTGCAGGATGCACTATAGAATAATTAGCTGGATTTTCAGCTAGTGAGAATGTTTAACTCAGGTGAAATCTTGAAGCTACAATTGTTTGCAGCAGCTGAGAGTCTGTCCTGGTAGGGTTAGCATGGATGGGATACAACACATGAACATCAAGGCATTGCAAGGTCTTTACTTGCCTTGCAACAGACCTTCCCCGAGATTTGAATGTTAATTCCAGTCCCTTGGGAAAGAACAGCTGCCTGATCTTGTGCTCAGTTACACGGGTGTAAATCAGAAAGGACTACCTGAATTCAGTGGTTATTCAAGTGTGAAAAGCACTGTGATACCTTCATCAGATCTGAAAGATACAGTCTAAGGTGACCTGAAATAAGCTTGTAATGAAATAAAAAGTGCCTATAAAGTACTTTCATTTGGTGTATAAACAAAGAGCAATTTTAAATAAGCACCCTTTTCATTCTCTTCAGAGACATTCTTGGTGCAGGGAGAGCTGATAAGGTGCATTTTTTTTCTTCTTGATTTATAAATCAGAGGCTGATTAAAGGAACTTCAGAAATGATGTGGGACAAAGACTGCTGTTAATGGTAAATATTTATTGAGCTATTTATTCTTTGATTTAATACCTTTTGTAACATCCATCACCTACTCAATTTTAAAACTAATTATTGCCAACTGAAGTAAAATTATTTCAGAAATTGATATAAAATGCTGCTGTCTGGTTTTCAAGATATCACAGTACAAGGCAATTTTGCAAAGTGTGAAGCAATGGTCCATAAAGGCTCTCTGATTTCTGCTTCTTTATTGCAGATAGTGCATCTGCCCTGGCCTGGACTGTAACCATAGGTGGTGAGAGGGTTTGGCCAATTTGTGGGAAGTTTRGCTGGACAAATTTGTCATCATCACTGCTGCTCTAGGAAAGGAAGCTATTAATTCACTTCAGGAAGATGAGCAGGTTGTGGAAACACCTGTCAAGAGAATGGAAGGAACATTTGGAACCTAGATTTCCAGCTATAGCTGATAGCTGTGAACCTGAGCTATTTGACAATTTTATTTGCTGCCTAGCTTCCTGTGGCTGATGATAGAGTTGAAGCTACTTATCATCCTTTCTCTGTTTCCAACAATATAAGATTAAAATCCAGCTGTGGTGAATGCAAGCATAACTCTGGAAATCTTTAAAGTGACTCTGCCCATGGAAAGGTCCTGGGATATGTGATCTGCAGGAAAGAGTAGATGAAACTCACACCTTTTCCTTTCTGTGGGGAGTTGCATGACATGAGGTCAAAGCCCAGCAGAAATTATTCTTTTTTTCTTGTTTAACTGAATCACATGCCTGTAATTTATTCCCACAAGAAAGAAATCCAGTTTGAGTTATGCTTATGTTGTTCTGTGGTCTGACCTATAACTTCCATCAGATTGATGCAATAAGACGAAAAAATTTTCCTTAATACCATTATTTAGATACTGTGCCTTCAGTGTGTAATATTTTATCCAAGCCAGATTTTCCCTTTCACTTTAAAAAACATGTTTTGCTTAATAAATTACCTAATACTTTCTAGAATGTAAAGCTTTATTAAATGTTCAAAGAGCTTTAAGTACTGCTCTGTATATTTGTGAAGAACCGTAGTATCATACAAGTTCTAATTCAATATAAACCATAAAAGACCCTTTTCAGGTAGAATAGATCATAACTCTACAGTGTTATTAAYGAGTAAGAAAATATCAGATCCTATTTTTTTCTTGCATAAAAGCTGCTATGATTTTTAATGGAGGACAGATTGATACTTCTCCTCCTAAAAAAGAATTCCTCATTTTTATTGGGAAGTTTGGCAAATGTTTTTATTGTACAAAATTAAGGAAAAATAAAATATTCAATTATATCAAAGGTAGTGTTTTTTCATTTTACACATATTGGTATAATTTCCAACCAAAATTACTTTCTTAGGTTGTGAGCAGTGTACATTTGAATGTACCAGTGTATGTATTAATTGAAGGATTATTGATTTATAAGGGAATTGTGTACAAAGTACAGAGATTTGTATTTGCTTTTTGCCATTATTTTAAGTGCAGTGTAAACTGGATGGAATAATGACCAGATCCAAATACCTTCTTGAGAATGTTGATACTGACAACATCCCATTGAATCCCACTTTGATGAATCTCTATTGATGAGMTGCATAGATATTTGGCTACCATGTTTCCTATCTTCAAAAATCACAGAAAGTATAGTAAATATTGTCACCTACTTTTCTAAAAATGAGCATGTGAGAGCAGAAGTTGTGCAGCAAATGCAGCTGACTCAGGGACCAAGTCTCCATTTCATGATGATCCCAGTATCTGTCATGGCAAGTGAGCACTTTCACCCCCAGATAAACTTTGGTTTATAGGTTTAATATGTCTTTCATTAATTCAGATGCATGTTTCTGTTTCTCACACAGACAGCCTTCATCCATCAGAACTGTCTTCTCTTTGGAGATGTATTAAAACCTGCTGTCTTAAGTATCCCAGGGGAAATGTATGTGTTGATATGCAAGGAAATCATGGCRCTCTTTATGCTTTTTCCTGATACACAGTCTATTTCTAACTTTGGAAATGGTAGCCTGGCAAAGRCAAGAGCCAAAGCACAACCTTCACAGAAAGCACCTGATTTTCTTTGGTCACACAAGGCTCTGAAAGTTATCATTCYGTGATGTGAAAGCAGAACAACGATAAAGTTTCCATCTAGGAAAATTAAATTAATTATAAGATGCTGTCAATAACAGAACTTTTCACATGTTCACAACTTTCCAAGACTATATCTGGGCATTTTATAACCTGGCGTGTTATTTCTGAATGAACAGACTTTGCTGTAGTGACTTGAGAAAGGTACACTCACTTAAACTTATCAATTTATCAATGAACAATTTGTCAATTATCAAGTAGAGAGATAAAAGCCAGTTTCTCATTCAAAAATGTAGTAAGACACAGTAACAAATGGTTTAGGAGAATATTTCACTTATCTGAAACCCTTGATTATAATTTGGCCCCTTACAACTCAGATAAACTGACAGATTCAAAAGGGTTTATCTCCAGTTTAATAACAGGGAGTCAACAAACACTTGGGTGTTTTGAGGAGAGATTGAGCATCTTGCCCTTAAATTAGAATTGACTGATTTATGTCTCTAGCTGYTTTCATAAGTGGAACGAAAAAGTTTCATTTTAGCAGAAAGTTACAAGATTGTAATTTACCTAGATACTGTCAACCTCTATGCTCTGTAACTAAGTTACTGGAAGAGGGATTTCTTCTGACCTAACCTCACTCACTTAAAAATAACTTCGAACCATGTAGCTCAGCCACTTGTAACAGTGTGAAGATATTTCCAAAGGAAGTGTGTTCTTCACCTATGCCTTTGTTTAAAGTTTAAAYCCTACTTTTTTTCTTTTTTTCTTTTTTCTTCTCCTTAAACTTGAGTTGCTAATCACTGCTTTGTGTTAAGGGCTCTATTGATAAGTTTTATTTGTAGGAATCAAAATTGCCAAACAGATCTTCAAAGAAAAATAAAAGCAAGTTTATTTTTATTTATTTTGAGGGATTGTGAAGGTAGGAGCAACCTCAGTCAAAATATGCAAWTTTMTAAAAGTGATTTTTTTTTGTACTCRTATGAACACAGTACTAACAAACAGCAACCTTGAATAAAACTACCATGTAATCAAAATCTAAGCTGTTATCTCTACAGAGCCATGAGAGGACAAATGTGGAAAAAGGAAGGATTAGATGGGTTTAATCTGTGATAAACTATGTTTGAGAATAGGGAAAATATCTTCACTTAGTTCTGTATTCAGGATCACATGATGAATCCATGTGTGTGAGAACTAGGTAACAGGGCACAACATGGAATATTTTTTCATATATGGGACTTGTGGCTGCTTTATTATGTGAARTTCAGGTTAGCTACTCTGCAGGGCTTGATACACGATGACTAAAATTCTTGTCTGATGTTCTTGGGTAACATGAAATTCCTCCTGTCTCCWTGCTGTTGTCCTTATGTTGAAAAGCCAGTCAGGGTTGTGGGTTGCCTGTGATATAACGCTTATAAGAAGATTATTACTGTCCTTATTTCTTATCCTCTCTATATATTGTTTATMATTTTTTCACCGTATACTGAATAGGAACAAAAGATGTTTTTTCAGATTGTCACTCTTGTTTAAATTTTCCACTCTTCCCCTCAGCAAATCCTCCATGATTATGAATACATTGCAGCAGTTGAACTGAGGTGCAATGATGCAGCAGAGGTGTATGAATATATTTTGAGTGATAAATGACAGCACAAATGCCATTACAAACCAACACTGTTATGCTTACTTTACTATATCTTGAATTTGTTGTTTTTACTTTTTTTTTTTAATCTAATCACTCTACCATCCTACTTTGGCAGAGGGAAACATGTTGCATATTAAAAGATGCTGTCTTTCATTTATCTTCTCACCTTTCATGCTCAGCATCTTGTAAATTTGTAAGCTGGAAAGAAGATAGGCTTTGTGTTGTATTTGCTGTCCTTGAGCAGTCAGTCATGATTTCTGCCATCAAAATGTGCCCTGATGTTTACACCAGTAAATTGACTGTGCAGTATCATTAGATTAATTGGATGACACTTCATATTTGTTTAAGACATTATAAATCCCTGAACRCTTTTMTGGTTTATTTAGTTTCACTTTTTTYCCAAATGAAATGATCTCATTTTACATATATCTCCCTTCATTTTCTTCATTTCCCCTCTTTCATTACTGTCTCCTCTCCTTGTATTTATTRCTATCTTCATATCCCTGTTTTGTATATCCATCTTTTCAAGGCAACACTTCAACAGTTTTAACTCTTGTTTTTAACTTCCTTGAGGTTAGTGTGTCCAGTTTCAACTGAATTCCCTACAATTTATATGCTGCTCTTTTCAGATAGCTGTTCACCCAGAAGTCCAGTGGTTGTGTGTGACTCTTTACAGCCAGGATACCATGCTCATCAAACAAAGTAGTAACCAAACATCAAACAATGGTCCTTGCAGATCATCATGAGGCCCACACAAACCAATTTTGAACAATATTATGTTCATTTTATGAATTAAAGAGTGATAGTATTGTTCTCAAATTCTGATCAACAGCCTGCTGGATGTTACTGGTATCATGTAAAACTTTCTATTTTTTTCCTGTCTTCAGACTTCTGATTACTGTTGGTTGTACCTTCCTAGACTGCAAAAGCTAATTGTGCATTCATGGCACATGTTATAATTGCAGAATTCTCTTAGTCAAAGAGCACACATTTAGCCCATTGCTCTGAATTTTGGGTTCTTCAGCAAGGTTGTTGATATATCCCCTAAGACCATCTTCAGTTTACATTAAGTGACAAAGCTCAACCTCCAAAAGTATTTCCATGTTATTTATTCACAAAAGTGTTATACTATTCTGGATTCAGAACTTCAGAGAGCACAGRTTTCTAGTCAGTTGAAAAGATGGCCTGGAGAGTAATTGTCCAKCTTTTCCAAAATTATCAAACTATTTTTCCTAGCTGAAGGCTCTCTCCACATCTCTAGAAAGGAAATATTTTCAGTTTCTATGGCTTATCATATTCTAAAAATTGTTAATCTCTCTTGCATATTATTTGTATGACATTTCAAGAATATGAAAAATCTTTGGGAAACACTGACTATTGTTATAGCTACCTAGGTAAAAATCTTGAAGTCTTCATGCATCTCTTCTGCCTCTTAGCCCCTCTTCTGAAAAATTAGAGGCTTGAAAGTGCATTTCACATCCCCTAGAGAGCCATCCATTTCTTTAAGTCTAAGATTTTGCTAAAAATTTACTTCATAGTGGTACAGAGATGAAAGAGCAATATTTTTTTCTGGWAGTAGTTTTTACCAGAGGCTAAACAAATCCTATGTGGATTTCCAACTGTTTCTCAGATGTGTAAGTTGAATGATTTTTAAAATCTTGTTTTTCTTTCTTTTTCTATTTTCTTCCTTTTACAATATTCTGCATCATAGGTAGAGTTATTAAGTGAATCTGTTATTAAGGATGACTGACATTTTCTATTATAACACCTTGTTTTCAAAGGCCTGTAATTTTAACAAAGCATAACCACAGGGGGTAAAAATTTACTCACCAAATAACTGCAAAAGGTTGATATCCTGCTTTCCTGATGGAAAAAAAAATCAATTCTTTCATTTCCTAACAACAGGACATGCAGAAATATTGTTTTCATATATTATAAAAWCTATTGCAAATATTTTAAAGAAGGTCTAGCAACTTCATCTGGAAAAAAAAAAGAACTAAAAACTTACAGGAGTTGGTTTTCTGGGGAAAAAAGTGATTCATCATCTTATGAATGTCTTGTAAGTTGGATGGCATCTGCAAAACTTGATGAAAAATTGAGAAATTGCTTATTTATTGTGTTCAGTAAAAATATTCTTGTTTATTTTTAAATTTCAGCTAAATTTGCAACTCACCTAAATAAATTGCAAATCCACCTAAACTGAACCATACAGAGCGAAGGCAGTGCTGAAGCAATGCACTGTGACTTATGGTCACAGTGAGCACACAGAAATATAAATATCTAATAAAGAATCAGTTTTCTTAGAGAAGGAAAAAATACATTTATACCTCTCCTCACCCCCCGTGCCCCCAGCTCTTCTCTCTTCCACTTTCTGCCTTCCTTTCAATGAAAGAGGAATTTTGCTGGTTTGGGACTCAGAGTTTCTCAGAGAAATGTAATGAAAGTATCATCCACCTTCTGCTTCAGCTAATTTTTTAGGCAACAAGTCCATGCAGTTTCCCTGCYCAGTGAATACCATCCACCTTCTGCAGTTGGTTCCTGTATTTTCTCTCATCTACCCTGCCCGGAGCCCTAGAGCTCCCTTTTCTTCCATTGACCACAAATCAGAAAAGGAATCCAGCTCCAGGTTCTTGAAACCATTTGTTTTTCTGTGTTCTGCTAGTGCCCATTATGGAGAGGAAAGGAAGGCAAAGCAGTGAGATGGAGGTTTGTGGTGAGCTTTGTCTCTGTCCCAGGAGTCTATGCTGATCTAGAACTGAACAGAGAGTGAGCAATAATGGGAATTATTGCAACTCACTGGCAATAAGAGAACTTCACCCTGAGATGGGAGATCTAACCTGGCAGCTAYATCTACAGTTTTGAAATATGCACTGAAAGCATAGGCTCAAGCATTTCTTATAAAGGTCCAAGYTCATAAATTGTTTGCTCAGTCCTTGGAATGGGCTTTGCCTAAGTTAGCATGCACTCCCTGGACAATTCCCAGGGAATTACCATTGGCCACRATACATCCCTTTGTGCTGTGTTAGTGACCAAGGGAGTTTATTTATGAGGATGCATGATGCACTGCTATTTTGTTGAAGGAYTAGAAAGTGTTCCAAAGACACTATTATATTCTAGTATAGATGTAGACTTTATATCACACTTACACAATGTCCTGACAGAGAGAGATTGGAAATGTTTAATTTTTAACCAGATTTAAATGTGACGTAACATTATAGCTCCCTACCATCATAGAATATACGTACCTGGTGTGTGTGCCAAACTCTCAAGTTAGAGGATAGGGAGGRGCCTTAAAGACTGACAAAGATGAGCACAGCCTGGCCATCACAGTAGAAAATGCCATATTCAGTGACAAAGCCAATTAGAAAATTCCTGGTATCCTTTTCTGTGCCATTTGTTTGCTCTTACTCTCCATTTTAGTGTCCACTGTACTTACAAAATTGTCTGTGAATTCATAGTGTAACCTTTTCCATTGAGCCACTCTGTGTCAAATGTGAGAGGATTTAGTCTAGGGGATTACTTTCCTTCTTTGCCACTCAGGTCTGGATGGACATTGCCCAGCCCTGGCTTTCATTTGTATTCAACTGCCCTATATTTTGGTTTAAATGATGTATTCCTGCTTGTGCAGCAGGACTGCAGGTTAGTGAGGAACATCACAGCAGAGTGACTGCATTTCCATGGGAGATGGGATTTGTGATGTCTTTAAGTATCTGAATGGTGAATATTATGTGTAATATGTYGAGATTAGGTGTTGTTGAGAAAGACAATATTTCAAATGTTATCTTTGTCTAAGGAAATGGTGAATTAAATTAAGACAGTAAATCAAAGATAACGCTCCTTGAAGATCAGCAGMGATTCAGTTTTGGAATTAGTAGATRGGAATTTTTTCCAGGATTATGATTTATTTTCTTTTCTCTTTAAAGTTAGGCTGAACAGACTGTGAATTCAAGAAGTCCAAAAATACAGACAGGGCACTTATAGTTATTTAAGAAATTCTGCCTCTTTGAAAAACAATTTATACATTGCAATATTATACATTTGCAATTGCACATTCTTCCTTCCTAAAAGATATGGGGCATTTTACAGCTCTTTCATGTGCAAATTACACAAAATAGATTATAGAGAAAGAACATGGACTTGGGTCTTATCATAAACTAACAGAACAAGAAAGTGGCAGTCATAAATTTTGAAGTCAAGTGTTACTCTCCTAGCTACCTGAAAGGTAGCTAACAAATTCTGTATTAACCAGTCACCAGTGGAATGTCCCAGGTTGTTTGCAGGTGAGGGAAAATCAACCACCCCCCTGTTAACATTTSCTAAACACACTTTCTGTAGCACTTTATACAAGAAAATTCTCCACATTCTGCTGGGCAACAAATTTTTTTGAGCAGCAGGAGGGGATCGTCTTGCTCCTAGGGAGACATCAGCACAGCCTGGTCTGAACAGCAGGGAGCTGGAAACTCTGATTTATTCAACTCTGTCCATTTAGTGCTTTTGAGTAAAGGGTGACTTYTTTGTAAAAGCTTGTGTCACAGCCCCACCAAGCTCTCTGCTGTGTGTCAACTCTTCTACARAGCCAGAATGAAAGAATGCAAATATAATAATAATAATAAGTATAAAGCCTCTTTGAAATAAAACATGGAATGGCTGTGCTATGCAGAGATTACTGAAGAGTTAGTTCCCTATTTTCCTCTGCTGCATTAAATATTCCCTGTATCMCATGCACTGACACAGGAAACTATTGTAGGAGCTACTGTTTCTTAAACAGATGTCACCGTCTGCTATACATAAAATATTTTGGCATTAGAATAATTTGGTTTTGAGACCCAAAAGTTACCCCTTGACAGTTTTGCCAGCACTASATTTCAGCATTACATTGTTTTTCTCTAGATGTGGTTGCATGATATGCAATAATGCTATTTCAGCTTTTAAATCCTTAAGCAATGTATTATTAAAGTACATTATTATACAAAAGGCTTGAACATAAGGTGATATAACATGTGACTTTTTAGCTGTAATGTGGTCTCAGTGCAATTRAGCTCCTCACACACTGTTCTGATATATCATTCTAGTTGTTTAGTTATAAAGAATTCGTAAAAATAAAAAAAAAACAAAACAACCAGACCTCAAAATATGTTTGTTGGATAAATCACATTATTCATTAGCTCTATTCTRTTATTTCATAAAAGGAAGTTTAGGTAAATAGTTGCCTAGTGAAATGTTATGTTTGGAATAGTATTTTGGAAGAGACTTTTATATAACAGTAAGTAAATGTGAAATTATCTCCTGGCATTCACCAGATATGTACTCTGGCAGGAAATCAGCTCTTCTGATGTGGTGTTTGTGATGACACAGAACTCAGATATGTGGCAGTATCAGACAACACTACAGTGAACKTCAACATTTACTCAACTGAAAAAAGAGAGCATAAACTATGAATAAAATATTGCACTTTTTTTTTTTTATTCTGTAGTGTATCTTTCAAGGAATGCAATTTTTTYCTTTCTTTTGTATGAATATTGCTTCATTTAGACCTCCTGCTTGAACTGGTGGACTTCATAAGGTTATCCCTTGGTGGCACCTTTGAACACATCTGGTCAGGAGTGCTGCCCCCACAGCAGCTGCAGCTTTGCAGGGGAATAGCCTCAGCCTGGCTGGCTTACTCATCTCAGGAACAGCACTGTTGGGTGAAAGTTCCTGTTTTCAGGGAGCATTCACTGGTGCTGTTCCGCATGAAACAGTTCTTGGCAACTGCACTGACAGTGGGTGTCTAAAAATCCAGAAGAGATTGTGTGATTTTTACACTCCACTGCCAAATGCCTGGCCTAATGTTACCATACAGGAAATGTGAATCCCCAGTAGTATCAGAGTCCACATAGGAGAACTGTAAACCCCATTGGCAGGAAAGGCGAAATGCTCATCAGACTTCTGGCTTCACTCTTGTCTCTGAGTGCTTATTTAAGAGAAGGTCATCAGGACTAGAAAACTGATGAGGTCTACAAATGTGCTATTAATATGAGTTCAGGTCAAAATTAAGCTGGTGCTTCTTGCCATAGWATTTCAATAGATGTTTTAAAAAACTGATGTTTTAAGTTTTGTATAACATGGAAGATACTTAGGACATGCTAATTTTCTTACACCATGCTTTTGATCCACATTTCCCTCAATATCTTTTATAGTATTGCTAAATTCAGTGTAAAACTTAGTAAGGGAAAAGGTATTTATCTTCCAAGAGCCAGAAGTAAATTATCCTCCTAATTACAGGCAGTTCATTTTCAGATTAACTCTCCATCCTAATGTGTGAAACTTTTTATTTGTCATTATTGATCTCATTCAAAGTAGTGTCATAKGATCACAACCCAACCTGTTGGATCACATGGTATTACTGTGATATATGTTTTCAGCTTCAAGGCTAAAGAGGGTATTGCCCTGGACAGACCTAACATGCAATAACATTGGAATAATACTCAAGGAAGAGAAATAATTGTGAAACACTATAGAAGAAGCCTCTATATTTGTTAAGAAATCTGTGCCTAAAACAAAATAATTCACTAAAAGAAATGAATAATATCATTCAAAGTGTCTTCCTAACCTGATGTTCTCCTAGTTAAAAGTCTGCTCTCTGTGATTTAGATTTAATTTCACAGAACTGCAGAATGGTTGAGGATGGCAGGGACCTCTGGAGACTTGTCTACTCCAAATTCCTGCTCAAAGCAGGATCAGGCAGAACAGGTTGCCAAGGGCTATGTCACTTTATTAATATCCCCAAGAGCAAAGACTCCTTAGCTTCTTTGGGCAACATGTCCCAGTGTTTGACATCTTCAAAGTAAAAACTGTCTTTGGGGTTTTTTTTGTTTTGTTTTATTTTGTTTTTCCTTATATTCAAATAAAATTTCCTGTATTTTTTCTTGAGCCCATTGCCTCTTGTCCTTTCTCTGRAGACCAGTGAGAGGAGTCTGGCTCTGTCCTCTTTTCACTCCCACGTCAGGCGCTTATATACATTAATTAAGTGCACCCAGAGTCTTCTCTTCACCAGGCTAAAAAGTCCCAAATCTCTGAGCTTTTTCTCAGAAGAGAGATGCTCCAGACCCTTAATCACCTTAGCTGCCCTTCACTGGACTCTCTCCAGTATCTCTATGTTTCTCTTCTACTGGGAAGCCTGGAAGTGATCCCAGCACTCCATATGTAGCCTCACCAGTGGAGAGCAGAAAGGAAGGATCTCCCCTCTGGACCTGTTGGCAATATTTTCCTCACACAGCCCAGGATGCTCCTTTGCTTCCAAGGTGCATCACTGGCTCACAGCCAGCTCTTGGCAGCTCTCAAAACCAAAGCCAGTTAATTGCACATAAGTTTTTGGAATTAAATATCACCTGAATGGGTCACTTGAAGCGGTCTTTCCTTCATCTGTTTTTAGGCAGATATCCCAGATGTATCCCAAATTAACAGTTTTTTGTAGAAGTTCTAGTGGCTTCACAAAGAGAGCCTGCAATTTGTTTCAGAGTTCTGTGTGGCTTGTTAGTCTGTGATCTGGCATTAGAGCATACTGAATCATGTAAATTGGACATTAGAAAGCCAGGTTCCTAACTTTGAAATAAATTTCTTGACTTGCAGTGCCATAAAAACATTAGTGTCTCATTTTTTTCCTAATTGGAAGTCTGTGCTTCAACTACCTTCTGAATGAAGATGTATGTATTCTAAAGGTGTGTTTTGATAAATTGTGTTTCTTTGAGAACTAAGGAGTTCAGTGAAATTAAGAATTTGACAGCTACACAAATATGCATAAAGAAGAAAGGTGCCACACTTTTTTTTGTTTTTGAAAACTAAGTGCCTAGGTCTTCTAGAAAGAGGAGTCAAAGATATACAATGGGAAATTCAGTATGCTTTGATTACCTAAAAGTGAGTCACTTTGTGGAAGTATTCTAAAACCAAAAAAAATAAAAAGCTACCTGTGAAAAATAAAGATTATGTAAAAGATTTCCACATTTATTTGATAGTTTAAAAATTATTTAATGCTGCTGGTTTTGATTCATTCCTTTTTGTTTGAACTAAACTGTGTTTATGTTGATACTGAGAGAAAACTGAGGTGTTCAAGCACAGACAGATGTGTTCTGGTGAYTTATTTCATACTACCTCCTTTCTTTGGATTTGAAACAAGTAATAATGAACTCCTTCCAATTCCATTGTAAGCTTAGGCTAGGGCTTTGTGTTCTACAGCCTACTCATCACACATAATGATATGGGGCAATTATATGGTGTAGCTGGTTGCCCATAAGGAACAAAAGGAACAAAACTCACATTTTGGTTTTGATTCTCAGGCTGCATTTAAATGGTATACAAAGAAATTTCCTCCTGGTCTGATTCTTAATGAGCATAATAGCTTCTGGAATTCATGCCAGAGTACTTAAAGGTGGTAAATGTGATTACACTATAAGTATCTCCCTGGAATGCTTTTGCCCCTGCTACTTCAGTATGTTTCTAATTTCACAGAACATAATGCTTGTGGTTAGTGCTTTGGGGTATTCCTGAGTTGCGTTCTATTATTATCTTTCAGTGATGTACTTGCACACCATGTAAAACCCAGAGCATTTAGGAGACGTGGTGTTAAAAATTCAAATTATTAAGTTAAGGTTCATGGTCTATTAAGATTTCCTCTCACCCTGTTCCACTTTGTAATACTGCAGGGCTTTAAGAACATGAGGGTATGAAGGAATTTTCAATCTTCACATTGCTAATGCAGGCACCCTTGGAATGTGACTTTCATAAGAAAGACTCATGGTGAGACTGCACTGTGAATTTCACTACTGCCCTTCTCTGAGTTTGCCTGTAGGGAAGCATTGTTCTGAACAAAATGTACAGAGGTTAGGGGCAGGTTAGGAATTCCAGGAATGCCACACTTTATGCTTACAGGCMCTTCTGTTTTTGTTAGCTGTGTTGACCTTGTAGTCCCCAGAGATCTGCATCTAACAAGGTTCCCAGATGYCCCATCTCAGCTTTTGACAGCTGAATATGCAGGGAGGACCTCTGATGTCTTCAGACTTCCAACTTTTGTCATGCCCGTGAGGCCAGCATCTGTTGCTATGACACTGTGCTACAGTCAGCCTCGCAGCCAGCTCAGTAGTTTCATGTCTTGCTACATAAAYAGAATGAAACCATTCTTGCTGAAAAATGTTTTTCTGTCCAGCTTAAACCGGACATTGTTTCTCTTGTGTGAAGAGTTCTTTGTTTTACTTCCTCATCTTGAAGGAAACCAACCTCTTATGAYGGTCTCTTAAGAGAGTCTAWGCACACAAAATCGACCTTCTTAAGYCCACATTCCCTCAATGCCATTTTCTATCTACCTGTGTCTGTCAGTGAGACCACTTGGTATATTAAAAGGAACAACAGTCTAGGGTTAAATCCTCTRTGCTCTTCTCCATTGTGTCCTCAGGGACACATATCTACATATCTCTAGATATGYATTTAATTGCCCACCAAAACTGCTCCATCAGCCCTGCACAGTCTAAATCCTTCTCCTGATCTTTTGATGACTTAATCTGTCTAATGATTCCATAGCTAATTCAAACAATTTTACTCATTTTAATTTTAATAATCTYAATGTTATTTTTAACCCTAGATATCTGTTCCCTTATGGGACATATTGAGTTATCCAAGCAGCAACAGATATTTTTCACCACTCACAAGTTAGAAAGGACTTCGGTGATTTGGACTTGCATGCCAGCCATTGGCAAGGGACTGAACAAGAAAAGAATATGACTGYAAACAATCATGCCCCAGAAACCTAGTGAATTACAAGTAAATTTGTCAAATGCTTTTTTAAACTGTTTTTTTTTAACCTTTTGGTTCTTAAGGGCCTTATTTTTCTATGCAAGCCCYATAGACTCCTTGAGTGTGTAGCCTGAGTGTAGCCTAGTTCAGGTACAAAGGAGGAGCAAGTCTTGAAGGGAGTTGGCAGGAGGACTGATAAAGACACTCACACCAAGAAAAACATCCTTAATAAAGAAATATATTTTTATGCAGACACATTTTTTCAATCCTTCTAAACATACTTATCATTTGTCATAACATTTCAAGCTTGCTAAAGAAGTGAGTAAAATTCACAGCAGTCCCAACACTCCTGTCTGTTTGAGTAAGACTGATTTCTATTCCAGTTTCTGAATGGCAATTTCTTCAGCTGTCAGACAAACACAGGTTGTGTGTCAGCTGCAAGGAATGTAGTCTTCCATATTACTGTACAAGGACTGAAGGCGTGTTACAGCTTGATGGAACATGAGAAGGAATTTGATCAAAACATTTTATATAGAAAGGGACACTACAAAAGACCTACTAAGTCACAAAAGCACTTGAAGGAGGTTTCATGGGGACTTGACAGATTAAAAGCTGACAGCASAACTGTCACAGTCTTAGTAGAAATCCAGCTTGATCTCATTACCAACAAAGTGTGAGAGACACACAGGAACAGTAATGAAAACACATGAACAGTAATGAAAAGAAATTCAGATTACAATGCAAGTATCCATTGCATTTTTGTGTGCCCCAGTATTCATGGGCCATAAATAAACCCAGTACAGGAGAGAAAGGTAGTATAATACAAAAAATGAACGAGCCAATGAAACTCAGAATTCAGTCTTTTTTTTTAAAGCTTTTTAGAACAGTTTTTCACACTAAATCTATATCTGCAAGGGAGTTTGTGTCATAATAAATTGTATCAAAATAATGGGAAATTTCAAGAAGAAAATCCCAAATGATAAGACRGTTGAATTCAAAATGTTTTCAATTTTAAAAAAAAATTTTCACTCCTGTCAGTCCAGCTCAGACTCAAAGTGAATGAATTTTTAACTTCTCGGGGTGGTGTAGGTGGGATAACTTCTTCATAAATCACCTACAAAAAACCCCTACAAATATTTGGCAAAATGAATACCATCTCGTATATGCTCATGGATGATGTAAAACTGTAAATCCTGACTACTTAATATGAAACGAMCTCTCTAATTGTGTAGGGATACTTTTTATTTTAGCTTGAAAATTACCATTTGATGTTTTAGAAATATTATAGAATAATTCAGATTTTAATGTTTGTGATCTTTGAGTGTGTAATATAACTTTATTTCATTCACACCCATGAAATACATTAATGATTATTAAATTTTATTTCATTTATCAATCCTTAAATTAATTTCTAAAGAAAAAAATAGAAATCAATATCTGCTAGATATTATTTGAGATAGGCAKCTCTAGAAATGGTGCCCAGTTGTCTCATTTTTTTAACCAATAAAAAGAAACTATAAAATTATGACCCCAAGTAAAATAATTTCACATAAAAATTTGAGATTGAAAGATAAGTTAAAGATTAAGGTCTTAGTATTTTTTTACTGCAAGTAAMTATTCTTTTGTGGTGCTTCAAGACATGCTTTGGATTTACATCATTATCTTATAAAATATGGCATAAGCTTTAAATAATAATAGAAATAATAGTTTTTATTCTTCTCATAAAAAGGTGTTTCTGATGCTCCTGAGAGTGACTCATTAAGCTTATCTGATCTTTTCCTTTTCCATGAATTTTTAAAAATATACTTCAGAGCTACCCAGTTTCTAATGCAATAAGAGAGTTGYCTCTGATCCTGCTTAGCCCTGTCCTACTCTTGCTTTAATGCTCCCCAGGCAGTGTGTGTTTCATTTGAGTAGAACTTACTGAAAAGGAACTTTTGGGTTCTTCTGTTTTTGTTCTAATTAAAGGGAACTTTTACTGGGCAAAGAAAAAATAAGTCAAAACTATCCAGACAGCTMTTCCTTGTGCAGTTGATGGAGAGGCAGGCTTTTCTAGTCCTCTACCTCTTGTCTTCAATGGCTCAATTTTTTTGCCTAAAAAAGGTGAGCAGAGTCATCTGGGGCCCTTAAGATTATCTGAGACATCTCAACTGGTCTAGTAACAGTGGCAAAAGGCCTGAGAATGACCCATTGAATGGACAGGAAAAATACAATAAGGCATCYGAAAATATTGTAGATTCCAACTTTTAGGCAACTGGACTTAATTGCCTGAATGCCTTGTATCTTAAATGGAACATTATATTTTTCAKCAGTGTTCACAAAATTATTATATTTATCCTCTGGAATGAACAGATAGATTTTCTTTTTTCCCCATCAATGGACATCAGCTTCTGTGGTTCAAAGTGCCAGTCTATACTGTTTCAAGAGTTACTATTTCACAGCTCTTGGTCTCTTAAATAAATGTATACAGACAATGAAGGATTACATGTATGTTTTAAGCAAGCCTAGAATTCACAGGAGGGCATCTGGGAAGTGTGTACTCAGGGAATGACCAGGATGTCTGAGGAAAAGGCAAAATGTTCTGAGAATTACAGTGGCCTTTGTATAATGTCAAGTCTGTACCATTACTCTCTAAACCATCCTGATTGCTTGCAAAGTTTTGGGTTAAAAACTTCAATAATTAGCTCTGTGAACACAGACCACAGTCTCAAAAAAAAGTGTCAGTTTATTGTAACATAATGTTACTACTGAGWGCAGATTCCATGTGCACTTCCTATTGGAGCCAGGTCAGAGATCTTATCATTTGTCATCAGAGATTTGATTTATTTGTTTGTTTTATTCCATCACTCATATATTTTTGTGACCTTCAAGGAAGTGATCTCTCTGCTTCCAAGAAATGTATCAATATTTTTTTAATTTGCCAAGAAATTTTATTATATCATCATGACAGGGGTGCATGATGTGTTCCACAGACCATGCTGTGGAGGYACAAGTGTCAGGTATGCATGCAATATCTAACTGATCAGTGCTAAAGAATGGGTAAAAAGAAGATAAATTTAATATTACCTCCTCTAGACTCTCTGTAGAAGTTAGTGTCTAAAGCAATCTTCTTCATTAATCTCCCAAAAGAACCCTAGTTTGAGTCTTACAGCTCCACCCATACTGGCTCGCGGGGTGTAGCTGTAAATGGGGGTGAACAAAGAGTGAAATTGTTAACAGGTCTGCTTCCTGGGCTATGCAAACGAGCAACATCAGCTCCCCAATCAGCTTTTGTGACATTTAGAGCTAGGGCTAGTAAAACACAAGAAGATAACTGTAATAAGAACAATGATCCAAAGTAGCAGAAGATAAGCAAGTACCTGCAAAACTTTACTGAATGTCAAAGCTATTCAGTTGCATCACCTGTAGGGCAAATATTGAAAAAGGCATGCTCTTTTATCTCCATAGCTGTAATTTCCATAATSCCCAGAAGACTTTAGGTCAATTCTAAAAATAAAATGTGTCTGCAGTAGTTAGCCAGGATTTGTGTCTAATTCAATTCACAGCAGTTGCAGAGGTGGAAGACACTGGATGTCTCTGACCTCCCATGGTTAAGAATCAGGACCATTGAAAGTGTTTGGTTGAGCTGGTGACAACAGTGAGGTAGGGGTCAGATCAATAAAAACCTTTAGATCAAATTGTAAAGAGAAGTTTCAAAGTATCTYTTAGCAAGAACTGGCAAATCTTTCATACGCTGACACCAGCAATGCAGACCAACATGTAAAACCATGATCCATTGATCAACCTCCAGTGGTATATTGTCAAGAATTAACARTGTGTGATAACTACTGTACCAAAAATGACCTTGTTTCTAATGCTACTGATTAGTTGATGTAATTGCCAGGCCTATAGTTTATATTCTGAGCTGTTTCTGCTGCACTGCAAAAATGTCATTAAGGGTAGGTCTGAAAAGGAAACTGAATTTACAACRTGCATGAAGGATTAGCACTCAGCTGTACAAGTAGTTTCCCTTATTCTGCATTAGCAGTGATACCTAATACTGTCCTGCTGTTATTATTTAAAAGGCTGTTTTAAAGTACACTGGTTTTTTTTTTAATTTTCAGCTATTTACTGAAAGAAAAGGATGAGGGTCATCAACCTGCTAGCTTGCCTCTTTCTGCAACACTATGGAATTTGCACTCGAACTATAACAGCCAATTGTAAAATGGGAAAATCCTTTGTGCTAAAGCAGAACATTGAAAATTGTCCATATCCTTCTTACGCTTTTTAAAAATTAGAGAAAGCAGGAAGATAGATTGTGAAACATTCATAGATTCTTACAGCCTATGTTATTAAAAATACACCAGATACTGTTATATAATGACTTTCAACTTAATTTTTCTTTTTGAAATACAAGTTATCATATTTTTAATGAATATATTGCATTTTTCAATTTGTTAATAATGATAGAATATTAAAATGAWTTTTTTTTATGAATACACAAGTTTCCTCCCAGATTTTGGCATACCTTTTCTTATTCTGTAGATTCCAGGTGAGATTTACCCTCTYGGCATGTGGAAGTGAACCGTCTTACTTTGAGGGGCATTACTAGGAAGGATTCAACAGGGCCATATGGGTAGATGCAGCCCTTTTAGGACACCTTAAGTTAAAGGTTGAAGTGAAATCAGAGCACCAACAGTTTGAGCCAGTTTCCTAGTCAGCAACACAAAATTTTAGATGCAGATTATGGGACCAAATTTTTCTTCCAGCTGCCATGAGCCTTGCACTCATAATTTTGTAGTTGTTGTTTTGCAGATCAAACTTACATTGTGTGTGGGTACAATTTTATTTCCTTCAGGTTTTTGAAGGTCTGCCTGCTCTTACACATTTACCTGTTAGGTCTCATCTATAGGGAAAATTTCAAAGATTTAACCTGAGATGTTAACTTGCACAGATTTTTGTAATCCMGAATACATCACTTCTAGTTAAATTTATAGATCATAATTTTGACTAATATAGAAAAGGCATGGAGTAATCTAAAGAAAGAAAAAAGACAATCCAAATCAAATTTAGGATGACTGAAATAAATTAAAAGAATATTGCTTTTAGGTCAATCTAACAAGAAAGAACCTATAAACACTTAACATTATATTGAATTATTAACATATGACTTCCATATAATTGCTCATAAGCTTGAAGTTTGGCATTCCCTCAAGTGTCTGCAGAATCAAGAAATAAGTGTTCTGAATTCAGCTGATAAATTCAAGACAAGTCTAGAGTTCATGGCTTGAAAAGTTAGCTCATCTAGCAGTAATGGAAATATATATGCTCCATGCTTGTTTGTTTTTCTTTCTTATATGTGTGTGTATGAAATTCTCCCTTGTTACTAGTTATTTCACAGTATGAAGTGTTTTCAATTTGTCAAAATAATAAAAAAATATAAATCAGAAGAATTGCATGTGGTGAAGAGGGTTTGGGGAGTGGGAAAAATCAAGAAAATGACAATCAATATTTCATCATCGTATCTCTAGAGGCTTCTAAACCACAGTTTACAAAGCATGAGACATTTTAAGACAGAAAAATTTTGCATATAAATGGCATTAAAAAGTGAGCAYTTTCCAATTTCTATTAAGGGAAAAGCATAGCATATATTTTCTGCTCAATAGCTTTATGTTTTAATAATTTAATATACCCTCAGCACACAAAAATCGTGGCTTTTTTTTTTTTCCCTTTACATAGAGATGTAGAGAAGAAACATGAAAAAAACCCATAGTCCCTGAAAGACTCAGTGSAATATGTGATATCAAAATGGGACTTGCACTTTTCTGAACTTAGAAGTCAGGTTGTAGAACCAACATACCTAATCCTCCCAAGAAGCCTGGTCTCATGAAAGGTGTCCCTGCCTGTGGCAGGAGGGTTGGAATGAAATGGTCTTTAAGGTCCTTTCCAACCCAAACCATTCTATTATTCTCTGATTTTTGACTGAAGGAAAGTTACAGTGGTTGGATGCCCCAGAGTGAGGTGGAGCAGAGAAGACAAAGGGTAGAGTAAGATAGTCTGTAATCCTCTGGTGMTGCTGTGACAGGTTTATTTTATACACAGCACATAAAAAAGGGTACACGTGCATTTAGGACAACCTAAGCATGACTTCTTTACATTCATAGGTGAATGCTGCTACTGCTGTCTTCCATGTGGTAGTAGGAGTGTGTGGATAATGCAGAAGGACACAATTTTYTTTCATTTAACTCACTAGCTGCGAATTGCTTCTTCACTGAGGAGATTTCTAGCTAACTAACTGTGGCATCTTCTGTCTATGTCTTTCAAAGTAAATATGGTGCCAGAGTTTTCTTTCTGCCTTTTATTCCAGCTAGCACAGTCTGGCCACATATATACTAATAAAATGTATTAGATCTCAGGCCAGGGCAATCCAAACTGCTTTCTGGGAATGGGATCTATCCTATGCTGTTAAAACATAGTCAGAAATACTTCGGGAGAGGTGGTTTTGACTGAAATTCTAAAAACTTACCACTGCAGGTAGTAATATTCCTGTTACTTCAAGTGCATCTGTGCATTGCTTAGTTTTTTAGTGCACATGCAACTTTAGTAGGAATTCCTCTTACTGATCACTGATTTTGAGAATGACATTTAGCTGTAGATTAGAAAACCTAGATTAATTTATTGGAGTATAAACATCCACATGAATGCTGATTACCTGCACTCCAAATATGGACAGAAAAAATCAAATTGACAGAGTTATTGGAGCCTATCCATCTTTTGGTGAAGAGTGATTTGGCATCRGTCATTGACCAAAGACTCTGGGCAGTCGGTGCACTTTTTTGAATCATAGTGTATATAGGAAATTCACTCAAYTATACCAAATATGAGAGGAGCCCATGGGGTGCTCAGGCCTCTCTGGAACAGCAGCTGGAAGCCAAAGGTGATACACTGGGAGGACAGGATATTCAGTGTCTGGAAAYTTGTAATTGTTTCAGTAATTACAAAGGGAACCTGGCATAGTCTTACCATTACTACCTGCTGGATGACTTCAACTGAAATTATCCGCAAGTAAATAAGATCACAAATCTGTCCATGTATTTGAGCCTCACTACTTTATTGAAAACAAGTATGTGCTTTAATCCTTTTGCTGGTAAGAAGTTAAATTTGTAATGATTCTGCTGCCATTCTAATATATAGGAAGATAAGTGATGATATGCAGGAAATGAGGAGAAAAGTAGTCCTGGACATGTACAATGGTAAGAATTAATTTCTGACTTTTTAACAATGTCAGTTTACACTGTGTTACTTGCAAAGATCTCCTCTGTTATCATCTCAGGAAGATCTGAGCTTCTCTCATCACCATTTACAAAAGCATGAAAGGCAGACTTCTGAGTGGTATGGGTATGATTGCTGAACTGATTAAATTCTGTTCTGTTATGCCTTTTGGACAGTTTCACTGCTGAATTCAAATTATAGAGGGACTATTTGGATGTAAATAATACATTTGTCGCTCTTTTTTTTTTTWACTTTTCTTGTTTTTCTGTTTTGTCTGTCTTCTAAACTGCACATAGGTGTTAAGGCTTTGGCAGTGAATTAGCTGCAGAGGTGTCCTCCATGGGAAGAGTTTGGGGGGCTACCCCATGCTGAGCACAGCTGGTTCCAGCTGAGGCTGCAATGGGCCTACCATAGGACACAGCTGAGCCCACCAGCTGTGTGGGACTGCTGTGAAATAGTATTTAAGAGGGCAAAGAGGGATTGCAAGGTAGAAGTGGAYTAATGCAAAAATAGTGGGGAGCAGCAGAAGAGAGAGCAAGGTTAGAGGAGGTGCTGCGYGGAGTGAACACTCACTCCAACCTGTGGAGGAAGCACACCAGAGCAGATTAACATTTCTTGAAGGAATAACAACCTTTGGAGGACTCATGCAAAAGATGACTTTTTGTTTGGTTTTTATTTTTTTTTTGAGCAGGGCTGTATTCCATGGGAAAGCTAGTGCTGGTGCAGAAAGCATGAAAGCAGCTGCAGAGAGGAACCAATATGTACTGACCTTAATTCCCCATCCCACTCTCCCTCTGCGCTGCTGGGGGCAGCAGAGAAATCAGGAGCGAAGGAGTGAATCTTGTTACCAAAACCTGCTAAAAATAGAACTTAGCATCACTGTAGCATTAAGAGGCTGGCATTTTTCATTTGGCTGGATGTACGGGGGGATAACAGCACCGAGCGTACATGCTGATTACAGAAAAAGCTCCTGTTTAGATACTGTATTTTACATACATATTCTTTGAGTTTTCTGCAATAAACATACATAGGATRATCATTCCCCCAAAATCATTAACAGATGTCCCCTTCCCTCTGAGCTTGAGCTCTTCTGTCCTGGGGGTCTCCTTGGTGGTCCCTGGTGGTCAACACCCCAGAGTCATTCCTGAGCACTGGTTGAACTGGTAAAAGTTGGCACAACTGGGCTGGTAGTTTTCCACTTCTTCTTCCCACAGGAAAAACGTTGTGAGGTTCCATAAGCCAGTGRTTTTTGAAGAATAAGCATTGTATTAAGCCACCAGCTACAAACAATTCATCTGGCAACAGGCTGAACCTGGAAGAGGTGGAAGGAAAGGTGCTGTAAAATGTTTCTATTTGTTTCTCACAACCCAAATATTTTTTTAATTGACTATACATAAATTTTCTCCAATCTGAGTCTGCTTTGCCTGCAACAGTACTTGGTATGAAATCTCTCTGTCTTAATCACAACTCATCATCTTTCTCATTCTCTTTTCCTCCCCTTCCCTTTAGAGGAGGAGGAGTGAGTGAGCAGCTGGGTGAGCTTTTGTCTGTTTGCCAAAGTTAAATCAGTGCTATTTCAAACACAGTTGAGTTAGCATGGAATAGAATGGAATATGTATGGATTTCTAAAAAGCATCTCTGAAAACATCGTATATATACTGAATTTCTTCATGACATCGTATTTAACATTTTACACGGATTATGTTGCCTAAACCAGGGCTRAAGCACAAGAGGAGCCACTATGAGCTTGACTTGTCCATATGTAGGCGTCTCCCACCATACAAACTACTCTGGGGGGCCTCTGGCTTTTCAGAAGGGCAAGATTCCAGTATGTTCTATTTCTTACCCAAGATATTGCATGCACATATCTTTCATACCTTACGAATCTGAAATCACACCACATGCCAACAGTTGGTAAGATAGATCTCTATAATCTGCTAACCAAAGAGACTACATTTTTTTGGACTAATCTAGCAAAACTTAAAACATCTCGGTATGGTCACTTGTGTTTTGGTAACTATGAAATTGACTGTTACCCTTTTTACCCAAACCTTTGTGCTCTTGGGTTTTTTTCCTGCCTGTTTTTCTGACAAGCTTGCTCATTGTAGATGAGTGCCATACTTTCTTTAGCTTGGCAGTCAAATTTTTCTTGTCCAAATTAACAAGCTGTGTTTCCAAACTGAGTGTTTTATTTCTTGAACTAACAGAAAAATATGCCTACAATTGGGATGAATTTGTGTTGGTTGTACACCTCAGAAAACTTATTTTCTACATTAAATTACAATCTGGCAAATTCACTCAGCCTTAGGCGGAATACTATGTACACAGATGCCYTTTGTAGTTTAAAGTGTGGGAAATATGCTTTAAGTAAGTTAGAAATAATAATCTTTAATTTAGGCTGGAGGTCTTTTTTGCATGACTCACCCTCATCATTATCTTGCCCTTACAGCATTACTGAAATACTAGTGTAATTAAGATGAGTATCTTACAAGATTTCTCCCAAGGAAATTTATTACAGAAAAAAGAATACTTTCTCCTTTTTGACAATATGAGACATAACTTTATTTTTATAAAATTGACAATATATGACTCTACTATATGATAAGGAAATATTCTATATGATTAATATATTTAAATACAATGCTAATACTTGCAGAAAACCAAATGGGTAAAACTACTGTGTTATGAATAATATGACTTCACAGTCAGAATTAAGATGCTTAATAGAGCGGCTCCAATGTCAAGTTCTACTTTCTGTCAGTTCAAGTGTACATTATAAGGAATCTAAATGTACAAAGAATCTAAATTCGAGCCAATATTTTAAAAGACATTAAAGGCAAGTACCAACATAGAGAAGTAAGCATGGACATATAGACACTCACAAGCTGAACAGCTTTTTCCCACTGTTTTACRGAAGTATTTATTATTGGTGTCAAACATGAAACAGATAGGTATGCATGACATCACACACCCCTGAGATCTTTCTTTAATTGAAACTGCACTAAAAATAATAATAAATGTATTGATGTCCATGATCAACTTCAGGAGCAACATAAACATTTTCGTCCATGAAAAGKGGTTAGCTTTGTTATGTTAAATTTTTCTTTAAATCAACAATGGCAAAAATCTGCATAATGACCAGTGTGACTAGTTTGTTTTATCACCTCAAGAAGAGCAGAATTTTCATGTTAAGGTCCATACTGTGGTTACAGTCATAGAAGAATATATGGGATTAGTGTACCTGAAGACAAAAGTCACCACTGGATTTTTAGTGGTCATTTTATACTTTTTGTCCATTTAGTAAATGTCATTTTATGTAGCATCATAAAGATTGAGATACCTGCATTGTCCCTACACTTGSTATCTCAACATATWCATGCAACTATCTTCATTACACAAGTGAACACAAAATACAAGGTTATCTTATGATCCCTGTTATTTTGTCTATTTTGCAAACCGACACTGATGAGATTATGATTAGGTAATAAAAATGAAGACTGACTAATGATATTCCAGTGTAACAGGTAATTCCTTAAATTTCTATTGATATTTATGTTTTGAAATCTATTCTGCAATGCAGTGACCAAGGTGACAGATCAGAAGTACTAGAAAAACTAGAGAGGAAAACATTAGTAAAAGAAAAGCTATCACTGAAATCCAAATTTTTGATTTTGAAGAGCCTCATTATTTTTAGAGTCAGTATTCAGGATATTCCTGATGCTGACTTTTGACAAACTTGTATTAGAAATGTAACACCCAACATCAACCATCCAATATATAGCAACTAGTTTTGCTTCTCAAAATGTTCTCAAAATATTGCAAGAATGGATAAATAATTTTATATCATGTGTGGGATCTATAACGAAACCCACAGATTTTCTTGTAACGGTTAGCACTTTTTGGCCTATCCYAGCAAAAATGCCACAGTAAGAAAAAAATATTAAGAGATGCATGTGCCCTGTAAAATCACATACAGAGTTTTAGTGGACTTTTAATTGCCTTTAAATAAGCTAGCTTCAGTTCTTGAAATAACCTGGCAACAGGGAAAGGGATCTTTGTGRGTTTCTTCACTTCAGATTTGCTGTCTGGATTTCAAAGAAATCCCAAGGAAGAAATAGATGAGAAACTTGTACGAATAGATAAATTCAGCATTCAAGGCTGGATTTTTTTTTTCCCATATAGAACAGTAAAAACAATAATAGTTCCMTTGTAGAAAACTGGAGGACAAAGAATGATTCTAACTCTAAATATACATCTGAAAAAAAAATATTCCATTTTCTCTTTCAAAATGAGATTCAAACACTATACCAACAAATCTGGGTTGAAGACAACAAAATGGAATGGAATGTAGCAAATTTACTGACTTCACAATTTRAGGAAAGGGCCTTGCTCTGTCCATCATTTCTTTAGGCAGTCTTTACCTTACAAAAGTTTTAAATCATTCAGCTCAGCTGGTCAGTGAGATGGTAGATTACAGAGGCAGCAGTTCAAAGCTGCAGGASCAGGATCCTTTTTCACTCTCGTTTGAAGAGACACGCTAGAATTACCCCAGCCAGTTCAAACGGCAGAGAAACGGAAATCAAAGTGTAATAGAAAGTACAAACAAAGCWCAATGTCTGTTGGGTCTCATTCCCACACTTGAGCCCTTCCAAGTGCAGAAGGTTGACCCTTCTTGTCCTTTAGATTTAAAGGCCGGTTCCTCCCTGACCCCCTGTAGATATGAGTCAGAGGAGTCAGTAGCATATGAGGGTCTGTGCTTTCCTCTTCTCTGGGTGTCTCTTATCTTAATCTCAAATAGCTGTGATTTTTGTGTTCTATATCCTACTTTTTCTTAAAAAACTTCATTTATGATCTGAGGCCCTTTTCCAAAATAGACCYTAACCCCTTTGGCTGCGATTCCTTTTTTAACTGGGCTCCAGTCTTCTATGTCAGCTGCTGCTAATTGGTCCCTTAGTTGCAGCTAGGRAAATAATTGGTTTATATTGGTCTCTTTGAGCTGTGATAGGGTTTTTTTAATCTTAACTTATACACAATACTCCTGAATACCCATCATACAGAAAGATTCAGAAGATAAGGGCTTTAAATATCCTAATACATTTGGTATTAAAAATTAGTCCTCAGAGTCTAAATCCTTTGGATTTAAGTAAAGTTGYCACTCTTAACTTCTATATTCTGAGGTAATTTTAGATGAAGAATATGCACAGAATTGCTTCAGTGGGTTCAGCAATCAAAGGATCTGCTGCTATCTAGCAGAATGCAGTTACTTCCTTTCCCCACAGAAATACACATATGCCCTTCATGGAAATCCTGCCAAATSAGGTAAAATTCAGCTCTACAGTGGGCTGAGATCATACCAAACAAATACTTAGAGATCACAGTCAAATCTYTGAAAAAAACAGCTGATAGGTTATGAAACGGAGAGATGACAGGATGTATTGTTTGTGRGAAAAAAAGACTTGTGGCAACTTGCCTGCTTCCCCAGGTCCTGGAGCGCAGCCAGGTACATCATTATTATGACACAAATGAGTTTGTAAAGTGCATTTAATGGTGTATCGACCTTTTTYATTTACCTGATAGCAGCTTTTGATCATTCTTAAGAATTTGCAATTTATTCTGTTTGYTTTTCATTTTTCATTGTAGTGCATCAGCCATCAAATTTTTTTGCAYGAATTTCAATGATGCTTACATTACTAGATCAGCAAATGTTTGAGGATACTGCTTTTATGGGATCATTTTGATATGTTGTTCATCTTCTCTTTTTACCAGTATCCAGCAATAGTGGTCTTTAATTGTACCATTTATTTTGTTGAAAAAGTAATCAACTATACATCTGAAGTAATCAGCTTTAGGAAAATGAATATTTTTTGATGACTTTCACCTACATAATTTCATTGCAGCTTGCAAGGTGTGACTTCAGTGAAATTTAGTGTGAATTTTTGGCATACTTCCATTAAATTTCATTAGGCCATTTTAAATAGAAAATTATTTYAGCAAAATAAAGGATGGGAATTCAAAATAAAGTGGCCTGTTTTGTGAGCTCTCTCTGGGCACATATACTTGCACAGGGAGCAATGAAAATATAGGTTCTGATAATGCAGCAGCCTGTCCATGTTCAGCTCTATGAATTGTACATTAACTATTAAGGCCTGCAAGAGAATGAGACTTCTGGGTTCATGCTGCTTCTTCTAGATTCAACCTGAGTATAAGCTATGGCTTTCAAGCACTTTAGATTCTGTGTTTAGTGGGGGGCAAATTCCCTCTGGGCTATGTGTTAATACTTCTCATTAACATAATAAATGAACATAAATAAACTCTATTTYTAACTTTTGGAATTTGGAGCAGAGGGGATGCTGTGCCTGAGGCCCTGTGTAAAGGCTGGGGCATCTCCTCATTCTGTGGGGAGCTGCCACCACGGGATTGAACTTCTGACATGAGCATGTCCTCTCTTTCCCTCAAGAAAAATTGTTTGGTGAAGAAGACCATGGCAAGTATTACCTGTCTCCTCTGACAAATCCACTCCTGAAAGAGTCTTTGTCTCCATCTCTTAATTAAGYAGTAACTGTACAGATGTGACAAATATTAGTTGTACCCTTCTGACAAAACKGAGAGACCCCAAGAAGACAAAGTAAAATAAAACATTACCTCATTTGTGCAAATTAATAGTTAACTGACTACTTTCAAAGGGTATTAAAAAAAGTAAAATAAACATTTCATATGTTGTTAACTCWTAGTTTAACTCAATCAATCAATCTACATATCTATGGTTGTTATTTTAATAATCTGATAGGCCCCCCAAAATTCAGTATTATTTCTCAACTCTGTGGTAAAGCATCCAAACAGTACTGTAGTTGTATTACCAAAGGCAGAACAGGATGATGAGATTTCTCAGAGGAGCACCTAATGAAAAGCCATATTAGCTATTGAGGGCTACAACAAACTGTAATGAGATTTAAAGACTGGTCTACCTATTCTTTCAGAGCTACAGAAKGATCATTTCCTTGGAGAATTTACTACAAACACAGGAATGCTATAACCAATTTAAGAGTACAAGTGGATATTTGTACAAAGGAGAAATTTGTACCTGCTGTTAAGATTAAGCTCCCTCCTATTCCTGAAATATGATGATTTAAGGATTCACTGTCATGCTATATATGAATATTTTATCCTTTCAGTGAGGATATTGATCTTGAATGTAAACTGCAGCATTCGCACTATTCAGATCCAAAGTTATCAACAAGTCAAATCGATCTGCACTTATTATAAAGGTTATTGTGAGGCTTAGTTCAAATGATTCATTTTATTCAGCAAATGAGTTGGAAAAGGACAGAATTTWAGATGTTGTGACCTGAAACTATGAGTACTGAATGCTGAACTCTTTATGATTGGTTGAAAAACATTTTAAAGTGGATTTTGTTTGGKTTTTCTCTATCTGCTGGACACAGCTTCAGTCTGTTAAATTACAAAGCAGTAATTACTGTGACCCTAAAGGAGAAGTTGGAAACATTAGTACAAGAACAGTCTTTCAAGTTGTCTTTAATTCAGTGTAGCAGAACAATACAGTCAATAGCAAAGCAACTACCCTAAGCTGTACTGAAAGCTGAGAACTCCCATGCAACAAATTAAATTAACTATTTCACACATAATGCAACAAACTCAAATAAATATGCCTTTAAGACCTAAAAGCTSTTGCAAACACTGAGATTGTATTTGTGCTATTGGTCTATTACAAATGAAATTAAAAATACTCTAGGTTGAAAAACCCTGCCACTAAAGAGACTGAAGTATTTTAGATGTTGACTCTTTGCAACCTAGAGTGAAGAAAATTAAAGTTTAACAAGCAAAGAATGTACCCAGTGAGAAAATGTTTCATCATGCATGCACACATACTTTCATGCTCTTTGAACTRAATTTCAGAAGAGAAATAAGCTGTCCTATATCTTTAAAGCCACTTGGATAATTTAATGCACTGTCTTCAGTGCTGAGGTGTTTTTCAATCAGTTTGTCTCCCCAGGGAAGGGTGGCAGGGTTCTTCCTCTGCCCTCAACAGTAWTATGATCTAGGTCATCCTAGGATTGTCCTTTTGTAAGTTTCAGAGCACCTGTGGGGAAGACAAAAATTTTAGGATTGCAATAGACATTGTACTTGTGGGGTGATCAAGTTAGGTGTAGGCAAGGGAATTTGGCTAAGAATTTCTTAACTGTAARTATAACTCAGATATAATTAGTATTGGAATAACATGTAATTTGGTTTTTAGCACATATGAAATCATATAGTGACAATTTTTTTTGGGTTGATAACACTGGCTTAATTATTCTCCTATGTAATATTAGCAATAAAATGGGAATAATATTTATAATWTTTAATCTATAACAACAGAAACGGAGAATATAATCAATAATTTATTTCAATATTCTTGCCTCAAGGTTATGAGTAGCTTTYATTTTTATTTCTTATGGTAGCAAGATCTCTATGTCCCCTGMAGTAATTAGTAGTCCATTACAAACTTTGACATTCTATTGCTGAAACATACTTATTTTTAGAAAGTAAGGAGGAATTGCAGATTTCTGTGGTTCAAAACACAAGCTGATTAGTTTAAAATTATATCTGCCAAGAACAATGTCTCTCTCAAAGCAGTCTTTTCTGTAGGTGGTTTTATGGAAATCATACCATATATTAGAAGATTAATTTGAAACATTTTTACTCCCTGAAGTAAACTCAGAACATCATCTACTGATGATTTGTTTTGATAAAACAGTATTTTTAAGTTTGGTTCCTGAGAAAATTCTCACTTCATGCAGTGTTGGAAGAGTTAGAAAGAGTTTTGAGAGTGTTTTCCACAAGATCTATTTTTTTAATTCCCCGGTCTGAATCATTTCAAACAGGTTGGTTTATTTTAAAATATGTGAAAAGACAGAAATCTCAGTAGACTAATTAATCTTTTTTTTCTCATCTGGGGCTGAAAATAAGAGCTGTTTCTATCACTTTTCCACTATTTTAGACTGACTTAAAGGAGATGAGCTGTTCATACAAGATTTTAGGTATTTTGGGGCATAATCTATGTCCATTTTGGATGAGTATTTGATTCATAATTATAATTTTGGGTGATGCTTGTGAATCTTACTTTTCTGTTTTGTCAGACTTTTGAGAGATTTAGCAGTTAAACTATGCTGATTTGCACAAATTGAAGATCTGGTATTGAGGATGTTGACCCATATGCTGTGTGCAGAYAGGGAATACACTTCATGAATCTTGAAGAGAAAAATTACTTCTTTCAAAATGATGGTAAGAATGTAAATAAACAACTTGAACAGATCTTGAGGTAATGAAACACCTGATATAGAAAGTAATTCTAGACCCTTGAAACTAGYGTGACTCCCCATGTGGGTGTTAGAACAGGAAACACAAGGAGGTAGTAATGCAACGGAGAGAGAGAGGATGGGAATACATTTTCTCTATTTCTCATGTCACCTGAGCTGGCTAGTTGTATTCTGTCTTGGGTATTTGTGCATGTTGCAGCAATCTGTCATGTAAATGTACTTTTAAGTAATTTTGCGTCTTATATTTGGTGCTGTTCTCTGATTGCRTAGTTTTCATAAAAGCTTATTGGATTTTTTTTTAAATATCCTTGATAGTAAATTTTATCTTGAGATGGAAATGCCCAACCCAACTGATATTTTGATTGCATTAGATAAAGAGCTTGAAACAGAGAGATCAATCCTTATGAAAAGTTTGAATTTAATTTTTGTTACTGTTTCCATTACTGGAATTTTTTTCCAACAGCAAATTAACAGTATTTCAGTACGCTGCCCTAGTGACATTTCCAAAGCATTTCTTGCAATTTTTARTTAATTTGATGGTGAGAGGACTCACAAAATTAGTTTCCTCATACAAATCTTCAAGTATTTTATGCAATGTTGATTTCATTAGAACTTCTACCATCTAGAGTCTRTAAATGACAAATTCATGCCATCCAGTAGGAACCAAATAGCATGTCACCAAAGTCAATCCGATGCTGATATGCATGCAGCAGTTAGTGTCCCATAAAACAGTGAGAGTAGTTAGAACCCACAGACCATGGCAGAGGAGCATAAATGCAGGATTTACAAGGTCATAGACCTTGAAGAGAAAAACATACACTCAGATCAAGAAAAATGAGATGAWATTCATGATAATCCCAGAGCCAGGCACAGGTAATAGGAAGATGTAGGCACTAAAGGGGAAGCTCAGGTGGTATTGTATTTCTGGGACAGAGCTGAGCTCCTGCAATTTAGGGAACATCCCCTACTTCAACTGAAGTGATAAAAACACTGGGGAGGAAAAATATCATCTTCTGCTTTCCTTTCAAAACTTAAAAAGAGTTGTTCAATGAGAAGTGTCTTTTGAGAAAAGGACAMTTAATTTGGGGCAATTCCAGGTCAAGTAGGTCTGATGAAGTATTCAAAATATAGAGAGCATTTTGGGCTTTTGATACTATCAGAAATTAAAAATTAAACACTGGAAAGAGAACACAACAGTAAGTTATATAGGGCAAAATTTAATCTGTCCTCCTCTATTGCTTCCCATTGACCTAATGAGTTTTCACTCAGATTCTTATGTGTTTCAAAAAGATAACTGCAAATTCAAGTTTGAATTGTATGTGTGCAAGAGTCCTTTTTCTGCAAAATTAGCAACTAAAGAGATTTTGCATGAAGACCATAGGAGAAGCAGATTAAAACATTGACACATTGACCTTGGTTTGAGACTTTTTTTATATTTGTCATGAAATCACTTTTTTCCCCTGATATTTCTCCCCTGAAGAAAAATAATAGGAAAAAAAAAAAGAATAAGAAATGAGGAAAAAAATGCTAACATTTAGGAAATAATGCAAAWAGTGCACCCACTTTTCCATAATGCTGTTTATTACCTTCAATGCTGTCTTTGGTGGATAGTTAGTTTTGGGAAAAAAGGTACTACATTTTAAATAACTTTTTCTAGTTCTACTGTTACTGGACTATGTCTACCTACTATTTTACTTCATTACTGGTTGTTAAAAAGAAAAGCACTGACATTTTTGTTTTCTGCCTCTCTTTCAACTTTTAGTTTTGCTTTTTTTTGCATACAAAGGTCATTTGCAATAGTTTTTTTCTAGACTATAGATTATTTAGGGTAGAAATAGTGCCTTATTTTACTGGTTTTGAATAGGGTAGAGTTAATTTTCTTCACAGTAACTCATATGGTGCTGTGTTTTGGATTTGTGGCCGAAACAGTGTTGATGACACACCAGAGTTTTAACTATTGATGAACAGTGTTTGCACAACATCAGTGTTTTGTGGCTGATTAATTTGATAAAGAGAAATTACATTTTGTAAACYTCTCTCCGTTGTGATGTTTATACATGCATAAACTCCAATGAACAGGTTGAACTGGGAGGTGGGTAAGCAGGACAGTTTTCCAAATGACAAGTCTTGAATGGTCCTATCTAAATTTACATAAAGGAGTGTTAAAAGCTGCCAGTGACCAAGAGGAGGGGCCCATAGCTTGCTCTTGTTTGCCAACTATTTCATTCTACTTACAGCATTTCTCAACACCAGCACAGAAAATTCTTCATCTCATTCTTTTTGAAAACAGAATAGAGGAATCCAAAGTTTATTGCAAATTCTCTCTACTGTCAGTAGAATTTCTGGCATAACATGTCATTAACCAGAAATTATCTTCTGAATTTCCTTAAACGTCTTGTGCATTTTATAATAAATATCTTGAAAGTCTAGATTTTAAAGTATAAAATCAAATATAAGAAATAGAGTTATAGCTCCATTCTCAGCAGTAAGCAGTTGATGAATGTGTGTCACCTTTGAAAGAATGAAATGACAATCCTAAACTAATCTCATTTATCAGAGGTGTCAGAGAACAGGTTAGTTAAATGTTTGTAAAAAATAATATAGGCACAGATGATCTTGACTTGAAGACGAAAAATTAGATAATCTTTTGAAATTCGTTCCAAAACCAACCTCTTCCAACTTGTCTAAAGTTGCACTACTACTAAATTTTTATAATTTTGTCCTTGACTTCCATGTATTTTAAGGAATAGTTTGGGATAAATAGCTGTTCCAAACTTTCTGTTAAAAGAATTGTATCGCTTGAAAAAAGCTGAAAAATTTTTTCTGCTATCCATGTCATGACAATGATTTTCAATCTTTTGCCTCAGTATCTTACAAACTAAAAAAGGAAAAAAAGTGGAGGAAGGTGAAGAGAAAAAAAATCCCTCAAACAGCTGCTTAGTGGGAAGAGAACCCTGGTAGATTTGGGRAAAACAATTGATTCACTTTTTATTTAAAGTGGCTACTTGTTGTTTAGGAATATGAATGACTGTACATTGTGAATCTAATGTAGCTCAATTCATGCATACAATATGAAAAAAAAACCAATTTCATTTATGAACACTTGTCTAACAAGACATTTAATGATCTCATTTGTTCATATTTCAATCTGAAAGTGACTTTTAAGAMCTTGCCACCCTTTGCACAGATGATACCCCCTCTGAAATGCAAATGCCATAATTTCAACTGGAAGACTGTTATTAGTTGCAGTTTCTTAAAATATGCTAATATGAGTCACTTGCAACCATGCAAATTGAATAGACTGCACTATTTGCCATACTGTAAATATTATTTTTGTAACAAAAGTAATTGCCATTAGAAATCAGAGGATATATCCCTTTTGATACTTTCCAAATAAAAGGAATCCTGCTGCTAATGCAATATTAAAATACAAAGACTTAGCATTTATCTGAACCCAAGAGGGTTCAGATKAAGTATGTGAATTTTTTCTGTTTTCTGATTATAATAACACACTTGTGTAATCCTTTCTAACATTAATCAATGATTCACCTCTTTCTTATTTCCTATGAATGCTAAAAAATGAAGATTTTAAAATCCTCTAGGGTTTCGAGTTTGCCTTTAATATGGACAAAAGGCTGATCAAATAGAAAGAAAAAAGCTCCACATTATTTTTGTATGTTTTTTGCAAATAATTGTTCTAAATTAGGTACTTTATTTTAAACATTTCTGAATATCTTCCAGTTATTTATGAAACGTTCATAGATGCTGAGTGAGGAATTTAAAATTAATGGTTATTTGTCCAAAATATATGTTAAAATTATTTGATAATCAATATTATTTTCTCGAGGGAGAATAAATAATGAAAATTCACAGAAGGGCTWATATATTTAGAGCATATAGAAGAATGGGAAAGCAACATATGCAACAGAAATTATACTGGAATATATTTTCTAAACTGTCTAAACCAAGTGCAGCTGCAGGAGAAAGGATTATAGAAAATTCCAAGCTTATACAGGCAATCCCACTGAGACTGAACCAAACCCTGCTAAACAGTAGGCACTTGATTCAGGTTTTGATTCAAGCATCAAGTGCGATTTGATGTATTGTAGGTTGTGCTTCCTGATATCCTGCTGTTATTGGAAAGGTCAGGTGTCTCCCACTGTTTTTGTGTCACATCCCCATATGGATTATTTTGGGATCTTATGATATTGCAAAGGACCCAGTGAATTGAGCAGTAGGTGGCTATGTGCAGCTGCTTACAAAAATGTTGGATGACTGAGGGTGCATGGCAGACAATAGAGACCTAGAATTTTGAATTAAAGTTGATGCTAACATGCAGTTTATTTTCCCTACACAGACACTGAGCACCATTTAAGATAAAATCTTTTGTAYAGCCTTTATCTGAAAATCCAAAAATATATATGTCTTCTACAAAAATTATATCATATGTACTAAATTTGTGACAACTTCTTGTACACCCAATGTCTCCCTGACTTAAATGAGAAATAAAAATTTATTCACTGACAACTGAAAGAGCCCCTAATTTCCAATATTTCATTCCTAAACTGAATCTCAACTCTACCACATAAATAATCCAATTTCAATGGAGAGATGGTGATCTGATTCCTCTGTTTCCTTAATCAATCTATTTTCTTTGTCTTTTCTACTATTGTAGATCTGGTACATTTTTCACACCTTCAACCCTCAGCCTTCYATCTGTTTTCTGAAATTTTATTCAGAACACATTTTTTCAGTAAGACATGTGGAAATATATTCTCTATGTTCACCAAAGTACTTTCCATGCTTTCTAAGCCATATACATAATTCCTCAGCTTTCTTAATGAAGTATTTTCTGGTCTCCAAATTCTATTAAACTTAAACTAAGTAGACATTAAGTTCACATAATTTGTTTATTACTGACTGCAGCTACCAGTAACTTAGATTTGGAATCTTATGTAACATATAGGTCAACAGAGAATTTGAAATGARGCRATTTCTTTMAAATTAAAAATATATTAAAATAATAGTAGCACTAAACTAATTCCRTTCAATTTGATATGCACAGTTTCCTTCATTATCKTCCAAAAGTAGAAAARGTAAYTCAGAAGTCTATAATCTTCCAGCTGATGCTCTCTGAATGATGATAAACCAGATTTTCAATCTTTACTTAYACATGAATACAACTGTCCATTATGAGTTGTCTCAAAGATTTACTAACATGGTAACCACTGGAAGTTAATGAGCTGACAAAACTGGCATATCTCAAATGTTTTCATATGGGAAGAGAMAAGTTGATGCAAAATTAACGTTATGAGTGGGGTGAATGCAGAAAGGTTGTACAAAGATAATGTTCTTTTGAAGAAGAAATTATAAGTTCCTGTATTTTTAGCCAAGTAGTTTACTAAGTTGTTTTAGCTGATTATATAGTGATCATGTCTTGTCATGGTGACCAATGCACTGTGCTTGATTTATAGCAGGGGTGAAATATCTGTGTTTGAACTATGACAGGCAAAGGGTTTGGGTTCAAAGACCAGGATATAGGACTTTCTTCTCACAAGCTGGAATTGTATATTAATGGCAAAGTAAACTGTGTCAGATATGATGAAATCCAGAAAAGTAACAGACGCACAAGTAGTAGCCACAGTTATTCTATTAATTAATTTTTGTTAATAGATCACTGAAGTGCATGAGAAGTATTTTGGGCATCCTGTCATTTCTAAATCCTAATAATGCCTCTTTAATGTAAACATCTGTGAAATGAATTGTACATCTCACTGTCTAAAGCATGAGGATGAGAGAAAGCTATCTTGGAAAGCAGAGTATTTTAGAAAGAGAATGTTGACTATAAATCAATGGTCTAATTTTGTTATTTTAGCTTTCAATGCCAAGTTATACTACTATGAGACTTATAGGAAAGATATTATACTTACAGTTTTCCATATTTATTTTTAAATTTAATTATTTGTGCTTCAAGTCTGTATCATGCTGGATTTTTCTAGAAACTTAAAAGAACTAAAGAGACAGAAAACTATAAGTACCTTCTTGATTAAGAGAGAGATCATTGGCAGTTATTGTTATTCAACATATAGCAGTACACCAAAAAGCCATTTAACTTCAACATTGGTTAAAAATAAGACATGAAAGAGATTTTTCACTTTGTAAGCACCATTTCCTAAATTTGAATTAATATTTCAAATGACATATGAAGAAGTACTTGAAAAAATATACTACATTTCTTGTTTAAAATGCTCAAGTGTATGTATATGAGTATATTTAGATCAAATATATGCCGCATATATGATCTATCTAATGCAAGTTTTGATAATTTAAACCCATGGGGATCTGCCAATAGACTTCCACTTGCTTGATAAAGTTCCTTGAGTGAAATGCTTACGAGGATTTCTCTTGGTAGGATACTCTTGTATTCATTAAGGACCACATTGCAAGGTAAAATACTGTGGTAATAGAGACTTCTTTCAATATTTCTAATTTTCTGTCTTGCTGCCACTTTGGAGATGAATGTGGCAGAAATGGGTATCTGTGGCACCCACGGTAGCACATATTTTTGCTGGAGAATGCTTTGAGGAGGGAGAGGTTTTAGAGCAACATCAGTGCTCCATGGACCTTCTCCTGTCTCTCTGTGTCCCAGTGCAGGTACATAATAATAGAGTTGAAATTGTTCATCTTCTGTTTCAGCTTATGGTGAAAACTGTACACTTCTTTGCCTTAAAACACAACATTGATTCACCATATGGCTCTTTGAGATACACTCTCTGTACTGTTCTTGGGTAATTTTCAAAGACAAAGATTAAAAGAAATCCTAATTTCATYTTTACCATATTTTTTCCCCTAATAATCCTTTTAAAATTAATAGATATATGTCAAGATATTTATTGGGGCATGACACTATTGTAGTCACACTATGTGTGACTACCAAACTAGGTCAAGGACATCCCTGTGGAAGAGTTTCAATATGAAACTGTCATTTAAAAAGCACCTGGAAGGGTTTAGGAAACAATGCTTCTGTAGTTGAGGATAAACCAATTGAAGATTACTGGCTGCTGCCCATCCAGACATGGTTTGTTTTTATTTAGTCTAAGAAAAAAAAATTCACCTGAAGAAAATAAATTCTGCCATTTCTATTTTAGGCGAACAGGTTTATAAGTTTTTGGAGGAAGTAAAAATAGGGAAATTGTCTCACAGAAAGGTTATCAAAATTGGATCTTTATACAATCCATGACATCAACAATTTTGCCTCACTCACTTTCTCTTTTTTTCCCCCTCTATAGTTATGGCTTATTTCTATGGTTAAAATAGAGTGATGTTCTAGTTGAATTGTAAGTTTTATATCATGCTGGACATGTTTGAATAGAAGTTGGTTTAATCCAGATCTGTGTTTATATAAATTTACCTGAGGAAATGGTAGTAATGAGACTTGTTGCCTGTGACAACACTTTGAGAAAGACCCAAATGATTATGCAGCTAAAATATGGTTTATGCAGGATTTAGATCATTAAAAACACTTCTAAAACTCTCTCCTACATCACTAAACCTYGTTAAATGCATATTATCATCAGGATCAAGCCCAGAATTAACATTCTCCTGGATAAACTGATCCTATAAACACCCATCTTCACTTGTTTGGGTTATAATGTCCAAGTGTTCTTCTGAGTAAGTCTATGACTATTCCTCTATCACAGTTTTCAAATTTAAATATTTTAAGCAGTCTATGATAAACAGACTATATTTGTGGGACTACCTTCACAAGTAACTTTAAGCAATAAGGTGCACCATCGAATTCCTCCATATTTGCCCTTGTTCTGGTGTCAAACTAATATTCCCGAGTATATGACAACAGATTCTTTCCCTTGGATATTTTGTTTCCCCTTAGGACATTCTCTCCAAAATTGGGAGCAATGGGTTCAGACTGAAGAGTGACGAGAATTGCTTACAGTTTATCCCAATCTCAGTTTTCTTCAGGTTTGAATTAAATCCCTGGAGTGCAGGTGTGTTTACCTCAACAACAGAAATAACCTCAGAGATATCAAAAGTATTTCTTGAGAGAAAAAAACACTGCCATGCTGAAAAGGGTGAAACATACTTAAATAGGGTCTTTTCACTCATAGATACTATAGAATCACAAATTTTTTGATTATGCTATAATTTCCATAACACTTTTGGGTACTTCCTGGTTATATAGATATTTATTACATATAAAAAAGACATGTTAAAAGCTTTAGAGAGTTTGACTGTTCAATGTAATGCTGCAAAATGTAATTGTGAAGATTGCTTGCACTTTTGGACCTTGGTATGTACATTAGAGCATACCCTTCCTCCAGGGCTTGGTCTCATTTACTGTGCAGTTAATGAACAAATACTGGTGTGGTCCCATATCATCTTTATTACACTGAAGACAAAAGTGATAATATTCCCTATAGGTTTTTGTAGCTGTCCTTAATATAATATGCAAGTACTTCACAAACACTGATTTATTTCTTATTTTCTCTCAGCAGCTTCATAATGTGAAGACATGTTTTTCTAATTTGGCTTATGGGGAATCTGGAAACAGAGGCATGACAGTCAGAAACATCCATTGTTTTGGAGGTCAGTTTTGAATATCTAGATCTGATTTACGTCAGCATGTGTTGCATCGTGCAGCACTCTGGATTTAAATATAGCACAGCTCCTATAATTTCAATTGCGGCTGAAAATATTCATGCCAAAACTCACTGCCTTTAATTAAAAACACAGGAAATGAAGAACATGCAATTAATGATCACCTGTTAAATGTTTGAGTCAAATGATTTTTCCATTACATAGCAAGCACTCAATTCCCCAAAGCAACACTTATCTTCCTCTTTGATAAAAGCATTGCTTTCCTTTCCCCAAGTACTAGACATTTCCAGCTTCTGGAGCAAATAGCACAGGACTGTAAAAGTTTCCCTTTCACATACCTCTGCACAGCTCTGCTTTATCTGCAGTCTAATTCTGTTCTTGTGCATTAGTGGGAAGAGCTGTTCTATAATAATATCAAAATGTTATTGTGCATACAAAAATTGGTGTAATTAATCAAAACATTAGCACTTGGCAAAAGCAGTATGAAAAACTACCAACTAAATAGTAAACATTGCTAAAATTGTTGCAGGGTTATGATGGTCTCTTAATTCTCTCCTAGCCTCTCTTATCTTGAAATTTTATGTCCAAAAATTGCTGGAAGCATTGCAGCTGCAGTGCAACCAGTGTTAAGGAGAGTAGAGGGATTGCTTCATGTTTTCTCAGGGCTTTAGTCTTCATGCACAGAGGTGTGTTGTGTTTTTTGCAGCTGTATGGCCTTGTTGGTCATTCTCACTTTGGGACTTCAGTGACTCTCACACCTTGTAACATTGCTACCTAACCACCAAGTTTGTATCCTGTGTTTGTGCCCATAAGTCATATCTTGTACTTGTCTCCCTGAATAGCAACCAATTTTTATCTCTATATCTTCAATTTGTTAAGATTGATCAGASCTCTAATCTTGTCTTCAAATATATCTTGAAGATTGCACAAGGATTTAACTTTGTCTGTTTTTTCATCCATTTTGTTAACTAAAATATTGAATTGTTCCATATCCAGAGTTTAGGACAGATTTTCAAGAGCTGTATTGGATAAGTTTTCATTTTGATAGACTACCACTAATAACTACACTCTAAGAATGGGTTTTACATCATCCTTCTTTAAAAATACATGGATGTTTTATCTTCAGCTCTGCTACTTGGTCAAGCTGTTTATGAGAAGGACATCCGAGACACTACCAAGAAATTATACAGCAGTCAAGATAAATGATACCTGCTCTTTCTTTTCCATGCTTGCAGGACCAGATTCCATGTTGCAGAAGTAGTTCAGATTGATTTGCAAGTTTTTCTTGTAATACTGTGTAGGCTTTTACTCATTTTGTAGGTAATTATAAATAGTTTGGCTAGTTTTTACAGTATTTTTCTGTAAGTAGAAGTCAAGTGGTCTATACTGATATTTTTTTTTCTTTTGATGCACACCATGTTTGCTTTTTCCAGCCTTCCAGTGCATCACATATCCTATAGTGTGTCAAGAGGTCCAAAATTTTCTTAATCAGTTTTGTAACTAAATATATGAAAAGCTAAAAAGAGCTTTCCAAACTAAAAGGGATTTTTACTGCTGCATTCATAGCCTTTTCTTACTACTTTACTACCAAAATTAATGTTTTTATGGCTGTATGGTTATAAGCATTGTTGGAGGTGAAGAGATATGAAAAGATTAAAGAAAAAAAAGTGTTAAACACTTTAGTCTTTTACAGACCAGATCCTCTCTCTTATTGTTATTTAGAAATGTACTTTCAGAAAGATTTTTTCTAGGGTTAACAATCCTTTCAATTTCCATATCATTCTTCTCTTGATATTTCTGACTTAATTACTTAAACAATTCTGCACTTGTGATCACTAAACAGGCCATATTTTAAACATTCTATATAATGTTTTCTTCTTTTTAAATGCTAATCTCTTCCTGTACTTTCTGTCTTTCCTCTGCAACCAAACATTTAGTACTTGTGTCCCTTAAATCAAACTTCTGCCTTTTCTTTTTACTTTTTTTCCTTTCCCTTCCTTTTTGCTGACTTTCCAGATTATTTTTGAAATGCATCTTTCTAAAACCTGTATTTGTTCTTTTGTCTTTATTTTCCTCATATTCTTTATGTCATTAATTCCCTTCAGTTGATGATCTTTTCGTCATGCAAATTCATTCTTTGTTAACATTGTTGACCAGTTCCTCCCTCTTGAAATATCAGTTGACTAACCTTTAGGTATTTCTCTATCTTTTGTATCAAATACTTACCCGGAAAAAATTACTTCTTTGGAAGAGAACAAATGGAAAGAGGRAATTCCTCATAACTTCATTCTATTTCTGTACTTGCTCCCTTGGTCATTTGGGGTTTTAATGGTTTTAAATATTAACTATGCTAACTTTTTTATGGTAATAAAACTTGGGCAGAGAGTGCACTTAAAAGAACTTTGGATTTCTTTTGATAGTGAACCTAAGGAGAAAGTTGAGGCAAATCCAAACTAACTTAGCCGTGGTTAAGTTTGGTCTCATCATAACTTTTGTGTTTCTCCACCACGTGACCTGAGAGAAATTTTAAAAGCACTTTGGTATATAAGGCAGCATTTCTTTTTTTTATTCCCTACAGGCAGAGGATATATTCAGTGTATTYTCTAGAGAGATGGAAGAATATCTAGGTTAATAGAAAAGTATATGGAGATAAGGGGCTAATAGAAAAAAATATATGGAGAGAAGATAGAAAAGTATCTTACATAAGTACAAAGTTAGCACCAAGTAGAGAGATTATTAAAAGGGAACTATTTTATATTTAATAGCTGTCTCTTTCCTGGGACAGGATTGATTTTAAGAACAAGCAGAGATTAGGCTTCAGTAAAAAGACAGAAGTCTTTCCTGCCCCTTTCTTTAGGAGTGGTTTCTAAAAGACAGTAAGAAATGGAGTGATCTCCATTCTGATTGATTTATCAAGAGGCATTTGGAACTTTGCAGAATAAGGGCAGTAATAAGTAAACTTCAATTAGGTTTTACCTAGTCAGTCATCCTTTGTGCTCTTATGCAAATATTTGGCTTTTATCAAACTAGAAATTCTTTGAAGGGAAGAATGTGATTTCCACTTGTGCCACTATTGGTCAATTAAACTGCAGAGCATAGAAAATCCACATGAATTACTCTCAGGAACAGAAATTCTCTGGGCAGTAAGGCAGCCACAGTGGGGATGGGCGAGAAGTGGTGGTTCTTTCCTCCCCATTCTCTGACCCAGAACTCACTCACTGCACCAAGCAGAATTAGAAAAGGAGGGGGGAAAAGGCCTGGCTCCTGTCTACAAATTTATTTTTGAAAACGTTGATGGAGGTGACTTTAAAAGGGAGGCATTTGCTAAAGGAGCAATGACTTTTGCAAGCCTGTGTAGTTGGCAGTGCAGGGTTTGGAAAGCCATAAAAGAAATAGAACTACTCTAATGGAAAATGATAAAGAAATGGATTTCAGTCAGGCTTGCACTTCAGAAAGAAAAAATTCTGGCTACATCCCAGAAATCATGTTAGATGGATTTCAAGGCAAAGAAATGTAAGGGGGAAAGGTAAATTTATAGAAGGTAACGTGTACTCCGACCTCTAAAAAGAACTTGCATTTTATAATGTAACAATTCACCAGTTCGTCTCTGTGTAGTCAGATTTTCTCTTATGCTCCTCCCAACTGTCTATCTCTAAAAAGTGATTAGTTATTCATATCTTGCAGTCTTTAAGTATATGAAAATCAGGGATTTATTTCTAAATTGTACTGTTTGTATCATCACTAATGGAGCTACAGCTTTAAGTAAGGAATGTTTACTCAGGCACATCAAGTATTCGCTATGAAAGCAATTAAAGGGTTTGATGTTCACAGTCAAGTATTAATATTAATGTGTGAGAAACTGCATCCAAATCATTTAGAGGTGGTTAGGAAGACCTCTGGGAGTGAGACAGCCATAGAAAGCACTGAAATGATTACAGCTGTATGAGAAAATAATGGAAACAGCTACTCTCTAAGCATCCTCAATAGGGAAGGAGGATCCTCGAAACCTAAATGAATGTGACTATAAGTGGCAGCATTTAAGTTTGATTTGCCTGCTATAAAACATTTTACATTAGTAAGTGTCTAGAGCCTTTGCACTCAAATGTATTTTTATCACTTGTCTCCAAATCCCTTTATGGATAGTACAATTAACAGCACACATGAAACAAAATTGCATKACAATAATTTGCAGACCATTATGATCTCAGAACTGGAACTGTAATTTTCATCTTCTGTTCCTGACACCACCTACTGCCAGACCTAGGGTGAGCCATTTAACTATTGGCTTGATTTTTCCAGCTATAAAATTGATGGGAAAGTTCTAATGTGTCTCAGGGTATATTTGGAAGGTTAATCAATAGCATTTGTAAAGTCCTCAGAATATTGCGTCAATAAGATATAARCTTAATTTGCTGATAATGTGTTTGGATTGACTAACAATCTATAGATATTCTATTTACTATTCAGTCTAATAGGATAAAAAATGAATAAAAAATTAAGAAATAAAATTTGAATAAAAATTATGATCCCTGAAGGATGTCTAGAAACTGGCTTTGTTACAAGTCTCTGTGACAGTCCTTTCTTTTCCACTCCTTCAGGAGATTTGCTTTCAGATTACAGTTTCTTCATTTTCAGATGACTCCATAGGAGTTGCTTTAGGCTGGAGAATAGGATAAATCTTTTCAGTGTATCTTTTTTTGGTTTTGGTTGCCTTACAGGAACTGATTTGGCATTTTGACATTCAGCATAAATTTTATGCCTCTCTCTCTCTCTTGTATGCATGTTGTCATGGCTGTGTAAAAAGCACAAATGCATTGCTGAGGGATGTCTGTAAGTCAGTGGTTGAGGGGGAACAGTGTAATGAAGAGAAACATGACATTCCCATAGCAACAGTGGCAAAGCTCTTTATGCTGATGTTGAGTAGAAAATTGCCAGTGATCTAACGGACAGCAGAAATAAGCTGTGTAAGATTCTAAAAGAATTTTTTACTTTGCCAGAAACAAGTCAATTTAAGGTCAGTGTCAGACCCTAGTGGCTGAATAACATTAATATGGAGCTAAAGGAAGACATTTACGATTCTCATCACCTGAGGAGGGTATATTGTCCTACAAATTAAAAACCACAATTCATGCAACTATTCAGAATATTTCTTGTCTTTTGTTACTCCAAAATTTTTTTGTTTTTTTTTTTAACAAAATGTATGTTTTTCTGAACAGTCTTAATATTAAGCCTGAGATGTTCTTTCTTTTGCTGTCTTAAAGATACATTAACGATAATGTAATTTGGTAGCGTTTACCAAAATCTGAATGTATTCCCCACTGGGTTTTACATCTTGCATAGCATCAATCTATTAAATTTTACAGCTAGACCTGTTCTTACTTTTATGAGACCAATATTTTTCAGGTGTAGAAACAAATTTCTAGATGCCTAAAGCAAAATAATTTTTCAGCTTGCCTTTGAGAAGATTTCTGTAAAACCCAATGTTTCATTGGCATCTATATTTCTATTTCTGATTAAAATTACAAATAGAGCAATTACATAACTGAAATATCTGCAAGTGGCAGAAGAGTCTGCAAAAATCTGGTTTTAGTTTTTCTGTCAAAATCCTAGCTGGTTGTAATTTTTCAAACCAGTCATTTCATGCAGTGCAGCAGTGTTAATTACACCATGTTGTATCACAACAGCTATTTAGAATTTTCTGCATGAAATTACCCTCCAACAAGCAAAATAAATTTATCTCCAGGTAGGAGCATCCCCACAAAGAATTTTTTAAAAATCATATTAGAAAGAGGATGCAGCATTTAGTAACTCATAAAAATCTCAGCCACTTGACAATGATGTGCAGCCATTTATTTTCACAACCCATTGCTAGCTTTTCCCTTTGGCTAGGCTTTAGTTTAAAAATGAGATTCAAGTACAGCATTTTGTTACTTAAAAAGTTAAAGCTACTACTTGGAGTGCTTCAGGGAGCATCACTTCATCATGAAATACTAAATTAGGGGAATATAGCTATCAGTCCAGGTGGTTCAGCATCACCCACAGGTTGCTGCTCTAGTGGTAATGCATTAGATGTTGGTTCCAACTATACCATTGCTGGTGTAAAAACAAAAAAGGAAAAGATTTCCCTTCTTTAGTGTTGGTAGTTTCTGACGGAAAAAAAGCCAAAACAAGCATTAATTGGGAAGCTGATATGAAGCCCTTTAGGCCTAATGCCTGTATTTTTTTCTTTAATTATAGTGAGTTCCAGCTCTTTAATGATTCCCATCACAATCCAAACGTGGCATGTCAGGTCCTGTACCACAGTTATAAGGAATTCTTCATATGAATGTAAAATTTATGGAGATATGTGTGAGAGGCTTCTGTAAAACTTACACATTCATTCAAAGAATTTCATCTGGTTGTAGATATGGAAACATAGAATCACAGAATAGGCTGAGTTGGAGGGGACAGATCAGTCTCATGAAGAGCAACTTCTGGCTCTGTGCACGACATCCAAGAATCCCACCGCTGTCCTTCTTAAACTCTGTCAGGCCTACTTCCCTGGGGAACCTGCTCGAGTGCCCAATCACCCTCTGGGGGAAGAACATATTCCTGATATTCAGCCTAACCCTACCCCTCCCCCCCCAGCTCAGCTTCAGGCCATTCCCTCAGGTCCTGTCTCTGTCACCACAGAGCAGAGATCAGTGCCTGTCCCTCCTCTTCCCCTCCAAGGAAGCTGTAACTGCAGTGAGCTCTGCCCTCAGTCTCCTCCAGGCTGAGCAGAACAAGTGACCTCAGTCACTCCTCACACAGCTTCCCCTCAGGGCCCTTCACCATTGTCATGGCCACCTCTTGGATGCTGTCTAACAAACTCTCTTACATTGTGRCACCCAGAGCTGCCTCCAGCACAGRAGGTGAGGCTGCCCCAGYGCAGAGCAGAGCAGAGCAGRACAATCCCCTCCCTTGCCCAGCTGGCCATGATGTCCCTGATGCCCCCAGGACAGGGATGGCCCTCCTGGCTGCCAGGGCACTGCTGGCTCATGTTTAACTTGCCATCAACCAGGACCCTCAAGTCCCTTTTCCCGTGCTGCTCTCCAACCTCTCATGCCCCAGTCTGTCTGTACATCCAGGTTTGCACCATCCCAGGTGCAGAATCCAGCACTTTCCGTTGTTTTTTTCTGGTTGGTGATTGCCCATCTCTCATATATACATTGTTTATGACTCTGAGYTTATTCTTCCAAATTTTGAGTTTCCTTCTTGTTATCCTTGCAATTTCATTCACAAATAAATTCCCTGACCTTTTTTTCTTTTTCCACGTGATTCTAGCCCCCTCAAAGATCCTTACATTTCTTCAGTCTTTCCTTGCCCCATTCTTCAGTCTTTCTTCATAATTCACCCTTTCTTCAGTCTTAAGAAATTGTTTAAGACAAAAACACGTCATTGAATAATGGACAAGTTTATAAAAAATAATTATTCAGATATGTAATATGCTACCAAACATTTTATTGTTCTTTGCACTACTAGCAGAAAACTATAATCTCTTCTGCTCTCCATTAACTCAGGAGAGCAACTGCAAAACAGTTGCAAACAGCAGGTTTGCAGTAGGAAATGCAATCTACTTTTAATTGCCACTTCAACACATATTGTAACTGTGCGGGTGCAGTTTCAATCAGTCCTATATTTATTAGTCTCTATAAATGATTGAAATGAAAGTGATAAGGCATGTGAGTGTATATTTATTATGATGATAATAAATTGTATAAAGTGTATATTATTATTATTATAACTTTGTGAAATGTGAGATCAACTGAAGGATTAATTCCAAAGTACTCTAGTGCCTGAATTTGCAGATTGCATGTGAAGTGGGCAAAAAATCTTCCTCCATTTATAATGCAATGCTCTTATGGTCAAGTGGGTAACATTACAGGTAGAAGATAGAAATTAGGTATTTTTTATCTCAAAATGGTTTGAAACACTGAACCTCCAGTTAAAATTGTCTCGGTCAATTATCTATAGATTAACTCCATAGTCTTCATTTCTTCATAAGTGTAAAAAACACATGTGACCTGTTGATTTTCTCCATTAACTCAGGAAAATGCTAAAAATCTGTACAGTGGGTCACTGGAATGAAACATTTAAAACAGTTGGTAGGAAAAACAAAGAAACTTTCACACTTATTTCATTCTGGATTTTGGCTGAACAAGAGTATGGTCAAATGATTTGTAAGTAAATATAAAATGCTCTAAAATGGAAATATCTGACATTTGAAGAAAAAAAAAAGGCAAGAAATCTGGAGCAACACTAGTCACAATACATTACTTTTGTTCCAAAGGCCATGTCATTCGTTCTGTTATCTGCTCAGTGTTCATTTTGCAATAAAATATATTTTCCATGCAGCTATAGGTAAAATTATGAACAGTCTTTTCAATGTTACAAGAACTATTCTTGTCTGGAAAGGAGATTAATTATTAGTGGAATATTTTTCCCCAGTCTTTGCAGTTTTTGTGGCCTGTAGTTTGAGTCTCTATACCATAAATGTTTTCCTCTTCATATTGTTTTGGACCTGTTGCTTTATGCTGAAGAATTAATAACTCTATTTTGGAGCTCTATGTAGTCAGGATAAGAAAAGGAAAACACTGAACTTTGGTCTTTTCTTTCCTCAATGCAATTTCCTGTCTTACCTTCAGTACTGTTTTCATTTACATTACACTTTTTATTTTACAGCAGGGCAAGCACAAATAAAATACATTACTCATTTCCAATTACCTTCCTGCACATGCTAGTGGAAGAGCACAATGCTGCCTTTATGTAAAAGTGAAATCCTAAGCTTATCTCTTTTCAATATTAATAGCAAACTTGCTGAGCAGTATATTTAAATTATGTACAAGAAAAACTGCTTTCTTGGCTGTTAATATTGAGTCAGTTTCATTCATTATGATTCGATATCAGGAGGTACAGACTGCAAAATGTGGGGTTTCAAACTGAAATAAAGTATAATATTTACAGAAAATATGTATCTATAGATATTTGGGAGTAAGGTTTTATGGGATTTATTGTTCACTGAATTCAACAGTAATGTTGCCCATGGCTAATGGGAACAGAATGTCATGGTCATGTCAGTCTCTGACCCATCTCCTGATTTGTCCTGATACCTTAAAGGAGATTCTTCCCTAAGACTTGGTTTCTATTTCCATAAATGAGCTTGTGAAAGGTTGCTTAGCTGCTTTCACTGCAACATGGTGAGACATASAACTATCTGAGTTGACTATATCTCACTCTAGCTTCTTCAATGATGTTTTAGAACTCCTTCATCAAGAATTGTGCCCTATACATGCAGTTTTGGCCGCACATTTGGCCAGGCCAATGATTTATAAAGTTTTGTAGGTTCCATAACTTGCTAAGTCCCTAAGACTAGTTCCCCTATAAGCTTTAAGCATTATGATATTAATCGCTACAGTGCTGTAATATGGGCCCTCAGTGCTGGGAGTGGATGCCTTTGACACYCATCTCCTGTAGAATTTTTATTTATGTGTTGGCATTTTAAATGCTTGCATGCCTCAGTCAGGAAAAAACACATGCAATCTTTCAAATCCTGTGAAATCTGACATATTCAGCTGGATTTGCATTTGTTCACACAGATACAGGACCACAGACCAACCAGCTAGACCAGCCCCTACCCAGTCAGGAAAAAAATGTCTCCGGAGAAAATGCTCAAACCCAGAATATTCTTACCAAAATTCACTATATCTATGATRAAAAACAGCATGGGAGATCTTTGGTACCTGCAGATTCAGAGTTGGTGCCAAGCCTCTCAGGTTAGAACACCTGGACTTTGTATATCGGCATTGTTCTTATCTACATTTTGTCTAAGATATCACCATCAAGTAGAAAGATAATGTTGKCAGTGCCTTCTAGAGTTTAGCCATCATAAATGTTAGATTAAGGCTGCATACCTAACATTTACAGTGGTGTTTTAATTTGCTTTTTTCCCACCTGCATCTTCTGCTGCTGCTAGCTGCTTAAAAACTCAGCATCAGCATACAAGGTATGGGTCAYTGTCTTCCTTTAAATCTGTAAAGTGGGAGGTGTGAATATTTCAGCTGAAATKATTCAAGTTGAAGAGAATTATGAAGTTATTTTCTTTCTGGAGTCAGGATTTTAAGATTTGGAGAAAGATGACATTGGAATATTGTATTAAAACCAGGAAAATGTATCATCATTGTAAGTGTCTCTGATGAACACTTTTTATGTTAAACTTAGTAATAATAAAGCCAGATATCTCAGTTAGACACTTCACAAATATGAGCTGAATTATCTTCTAGGGAAGTAACTCCACAATCACTATAAGGGGAGCTGCTTAGTGTGATTGGCTTCAAATCTGGAAACTATATTCTTAGTGTCTAAACTTTGATGGTTGTTCCTTTTTGCTTTCTACTTTAAGATATGATGCATCACATGACTGAACCTGGCCAGATACAGGTACAGGTCAGGCACACCTAACAGGAACTCTAGGCCAGCTTGTGGTTTGTACTGACAAGCCTCAGCTCTGCAAGGTTTGTCAAACATGCTGTCTGCAAAGCTGGCAGTTCTCCAATCGGTCCCTCTGTTTGTGATAAAGATTAAGGTATGCCTGGAGACCTCTGATAACTGTATGCAAGTAAAAAGCATATTATCAGGTCTGACAGAAGAGCAAAAAAAGGTAGAACTACAAAGAGAAAATGGAATCCCCTCAAGCATGAACTGAAAAGTTGAGGCTGATAGGTAGAAAACCTCAGAGATTTGTAAATGATAGAAAAAGTGTCTGAAATCATACAGTCCCCATAAGCTTAGTGYTTCTCAGTCTGTAATCAGAACAAGCCTCAGGCTTATAGATTTGGACACACATTTGTTGCAGGACTCTCTTTAATTGCCTCCACCTGATTCAAAAGTTTCTTCAGTTATCATTGTGCATCATTTATCACTGCCCCACTGCTTCAAAAAAATCACCACCAGCAACAGAGAGATGAGTAGTTTGAAAGTGAAAAGTTACTGCATTTAAACAACTGAAGATTTTTCTGCTATTTATTTGCACTCCATCTGTAACAATTGCCCTTATTTTGAGAAAGAGTGTAATTGCAGAAAATTATACTTTAAACAAAGCTAAAGGGGATGAAATTGAATATGAGTGTTCAAGAACAAAGTATCCCACTTCGTGTCCTTGTTTTACTAAAGATAACAGGATCAAAACTTCCACAAGTTGCATTCTCAGGTGCCCTCTAGAGAGATTATCTTATTTTGCATACATGTACATATATCTCAGCACTATAAGATGTTTTTCCCTGGTACCCTTCTAGGTTTGACTTTAACAATTGATAAGTATGAACTGTACAACTCTAATATTAATGATTTTTAATTCAGGAAAATATCTAAAACCATATCAGAAATTAGCATCTTATTTTTCTAAGTGCTATGTAAAAACTGTAAGAGCAGTTTCAGTGCAGAAGTTTATAAATTAAATCACTTCATGCACATCTGGTATTCAGAGCTTAAGGGAATCAGAAATGATTAAGAGAATCAGAAATGATCAGAAAGGATCAAACAGGAAGAGACCCTGCTGGTAAACAAAACTTTTTCTGRAGCATGTATAAGTAATCCCAAATGAACTATTTTATCTTCTTTCTATTTAGTTTTCATTTTCCACTGTGAACTCTGCATCCAGGTAGATTTTTCTTCCTCTTGTTTGCTGAGCTGACCACAGCTGTCAGGAAGGAAACTTTCTCAACTACAGATCAATCCTAGTTAGACTCTGGGAAAAAATTCACTGGAGAACATGTAGCATGCAAGGTAGTCCAGCAACCTGTCATAATTTWAAAACTTCATGAACTCCTAACTCAGTAAYTTTTATTGACAATGTCTGCAACCACACATTTCAAATAAAACATCATTGGCCAAACCAAGATTGGTTTTCACACGTGATGTAAATGTAGATAACAAGTTGACTACTGGAATTGTGTAGGTTGGAAAAGACATCTGGTGCAACCATTAACATGACGCTTCCAAATGTAGCCATGTCCCTAAGTGCAACATCTTYCACACATCTATGAAATATCTTCAGGGATGGTCACTCCACCATTTCCCCAGCCAGTCTACTGTGATGCTTGCCAACCCTTGCTGTGAAGAAATTTTTCATAATACCCAGACTAAMCCTCCTCTGGTGCAACTTGAAGCCTTTTCCTCTTGTAAAGTGAGAGAAGAGCCCAAACCCTACCGGGATACCTTTTTTCAGATAGTTGCAGAGAGCAATAAGGTCCTCCCTGAGCTTCTTTTTCTCCAGGCTAAACAACCCTTAGCTGTTCCTCGTCAGACTTGTGCCTGGGTTGGGCCTGAAGAGTATACCAGTGAGGAACCTCCTTGAAGWAAGCTGGAATAATACTGGCTTGACAGTGACTTCATGTTGAAAATGCATTTCTTTACCCTCACCATAATCACTACTGAATCCATCTCAGCTCCTTTTGCTGGTTCCTCACCCCACTTGGAAGAGCRATTGTGCTGAAGCTGCTTCCTCTGCCTAATAGTTTACCTACTTATGTGCAGGCCTGTAACCTTCTCTGTACCAGCCACTTTGATTTGGCCAACTTTCACCACGTACAAAAAGTTTCTACAAGCAAGATTCATGTAACTTGCTAATGTACTGCAAGCTTTTCCTGTTAATAACAGATGGCAAGGATTGTCATCTTACTGACATTAATATGTTCCCCATTCCCACTGAGCTACCCAATGACTCCCTGTTAGCTGGTAGGAATCAGCCAGTTGGAGTAGAATCAACCTCCACTATTCCTTGGGGCAATTTCTCCTTGAACTTGTTTTTCTTYTCTGACTCAGTATTGTTTTTAGTGCTTGGCATTTATATCTTTTTTAAACTCTTATTTTGAATTCTCAAGTTAATATCCATTTCAACATTCTTTGTGTGTTTTTTYTTTTCTTATATTGCATAGTTTTACCTTATATTSTGTCTTACAGCTTAGGCAACAGATTTCTTTGTAAAATCGAGCCAATATGGCACAGCTGTGACTCACAAGACTGAATTTTCAGTCACAGAGAGATGAGCCTCCAGGCTGTGGGTTAGATGGCTGTTCAGAGTCCCTGTGTAGTCTTTTCTCTGGTATAGTCTTGCCATTTGAAGAAGGTGTCATGCAGAGGAATATTTTAAAAATATACAGGTTAGTATCAGAATTGCAGTTTGTGTGTGGAGAAGCATTTTGAGAGAAAGCAGCATTACAAAATGCCCTTGCATCCCTGATGTTAGGAACATGTTACTGGACTTGTAGGTGGCTAATCATAAGTGGCATGGGGCCCAAAATGCAGAGAAGCATGTAAGTCTCTTGAGGGACTACTCACAGGTTGCTAATCTGCCTTGAGATTTCCTTGATCTCCCTAAACCCCTCTGCCCWTTGCTCGTTGGTGTTAAGCAGGCAGTTGGCTCATATTCCTAGGTCTACTGAAGCTGCCATTTCAGCTCTCAGGGCAGGTTTGCCCTAGAACTAAMAATTCCTCAACTGCTGAAATGGACAAAGAATGTTGGAGCCTCCAATTTATCTTGTACTTTTCATTGCCTTTCATAGTGGTGGCTACAGGATGGAAAGAGACACCCTGCTGAGAAACACTCTGCTGTCAGAGCAATTTACATTTTGCATCCCTTTGTCTTGGCAGTGGCTGTTCGAAAGAGCTGGTAATAGCACATGTTCTCTCCAGGAGCTTTGTATGAGCACCTGAACAGATGTCCCTGAAGAAGATGATGTTGAAGACACTGTGAGCTTTTGCACTTCTTTAGTCAAGTTATCAGGATAGAAATACCATGGGAGTTCTCTGGAGTATAATCAGCCAAACAGAGGCAAAAAGACCATTTTTGTTGTTTTCTTTCTTTTTTGCGTTCATGGAGTCCCAGAGCCCAGCTTACACTGGCATATGCTGAGAACTGATGGCTTTGGACCCGTTTTAAATATCTATTTTTGAGTGAGTATTCTGGCTTCTCCCAGTCCTACAGTGGAACTATTCCCTTCCATGTGGAGTGAAAGCAAAGGTCTAGAAACTCTAGAAACTCTCTAGAAACTCTACCAGCACATCTGCAGGTGTCTCCTCCTCAGCCTTCCTCAWACATTTTACTTGCTGTAAGAAGTCTTGAAATTGTGGGTTATAACGTAGTTGCAGAATGACCAGAGCTGTCTAGACTTTTCCAGGAGATAGAGTTTAATTTTTCCTCTACTATTTGCCTTTTGTGTGGCTGCTAKATGACTAAACAGTGTCAGATTAATGGAGGTAGTATTCCCCAGAGTAAGCAGATGGGCAGTGTATTCTTTGCACACACCTGGTGTGAAAGGAGAGAATTACTCCCATAAGAGATATAATTGTAGCATTTATTTTTGTCTACTATGTGTGTGTGTTGCATGATTTCTGTCCCAATTTTTTCTCTAAAAATGAATCTGGGCTCTTAGAATCTCTGTTCTTGCAAACAGAACTACTTGAAAAGTGAGAATAATTTCTACMTGTCACAAAATTTCTAGCTCTCTGGAGGTTTCACCCTGTTAGGTTCAGAAGATGCTGACTTGGATCTGTTTATAAAATATTTTGCTTAAATTAATAGATTTTGTAATGATTGCAAAAATGTAGGGTTTATCTTAAATATCTGACCAAAACAGATTCATTAATATTATGAGCAGAAAAAACTTTCCCATCCTCTTTTAAGATTGTCCAAAAAATTAGTCTAAATATATTGTTGTCACTAAATGAGTCTTAATCTTGAGATGACAAYGAGTTGGATTTTTTATATTTATTTAGAATTCAGCAACTCACTACCTTTATATGGAATTAGAATTGTAAAGAATGTCTGAAAAACAAGTTCTGTCTTTCTGTTTAGGACAGGCTGTCTATTGATTTGATGTTTCATTATTTGATTGGTTTGATTTTTTTCTTAGAGAGTCTGAGTATTCCTCAACTCTGTTGAGTATCAGCTCTCCAGGAATACAACAAAGAAAAGAGGAATATCTGGATGGATACATTTGCAAAGCTGCCATCACTTCACTCTAATGAAGCTAGTTGAGCACTAATAGAGGGTCAGTAATTTCCTGAAGTGAGGAATAAAATATTTCATAATCTGTGGCTTTCACAGTCTGTGATACATATATATAATATGCTGAATGTCGCAGATGTGCTCTGACCCTTCCTGGGAGTTTGTTGTACATTTTTTCCCCCTTTTTTTGTGTGTAATGGCACAATTCCACATTACTGTTCTGTCCTCTTTAGGATGGTGGCATCCATTTCACAGTCTGACAGAAGTTACTCCTCATCTCCAGGTCTAAAAGTTCCTCTCCTTATGGGAGAGCTTTACTTCTCCCTCTCTTACATTAATACTGGGAACACTGTGGTTTTATTGGTTCTTCTGTTTTCTAGTGTTCATTTTTTATGTAGGCTATTCCATATGAAGTCCAAAGATAAGTCTAGAAACTGTATGACTTTCATAGTTCCACCAAATTTCAACAGCTCATAGCCATTTAACTTATTTATAACTGTCTGGTAGACTGTTTTATGTAACTTTTCCTTCAGGCTTTCACAGTTCCCCAGACAAATACTGTTTATTGAAATGACCAGCAGAAGCACAGAGCAGCTTTAAAGATATATTCAKTTATTTATTACTTTTTTTTCCCTATGAACTGGGTGTTCTTTCCAAATTGTTATTCATGTAAAAACCTCGATACAGCTCCTGAGAGAACTTTTTGAAGGTCAGCTGAGAAAATATGAAGAATTAATAAGAAAGTTTCACTTTTTGGTCATTTTTAGCAAATCAGCCTCTAGAAAAGGTGAGGTTGTCGTCATATGCGCAACAATGCAAGTATCATTTTGAAGGAACTTTACTTTTCCTTATGAAGAGAAATTGTTCAGGAGCCACCAAAGACAGTTTGAACTGGTATGTCCATGACAATTCATTCCTGTATTGCACTGCACGATAATCCGTGAAAGATGACTAGATGACTGCCTGGAAACATGGTCATTTATCTTGGTTGAGACTGGGGAAGGTCATTGACTTATGAATCAGTTTAAAGTTTTAGGTATAGCTAGGGCCAAACTAGAAAAACAGTTTGGCTCATGGAATGAAATCTCACTGAGAAAGTCCACAGAAATTGCTCCATGATTATCAGAGATACAAGGGGACGCAGCAATGTAACTTGTTGAAATCTTGTTATCTGTGCAATGTTATATAAAAAAGACAAAGAGGAATCTTAATGTTTGTACGCACAAACTGAAAATGTAAAATCAGCCCTCTGGCATCACTTAGGTTTAGTGAGATAATGTCTGGACTTGAATGTTGGTGTAGAGTCTGATCAGCAAAGATATCAAGGAGAAAATATTGTATATAGAGCACTCCAGAAATATGAGATAGGAAGTACAATGAGATTTGCTTGGAAGGAAACAGGGACATTGTAGGAGAACTCTATCCTAGAATCTTACCCTAGCAGGTAGATAATTTTTTTCTTTGACCATAGGATAAATATTTTGGTAACAGCAACATTCATTCCTTGATTACTGTTTGGAGAAACATTAGCCAGATCGCATTTTTTTTAAAAAGAGACACTTCCAACATTTCTGTAAAGTGCAGAAGAAGTAATAAAGGAAATACAAAGGATTGGTAACACAGATAATTTATTTTACATTTAATTCTAATTTGATTTTGACTGAATCCAAAGACTGATTGAAAAATTGAGATGGAGGGAAGATAATAAATAATAAAGCAATCAAAAATTTCATCATTCATGTTTCTAAAGAGACAGAACAACAAAATAATTGTAATGGACTTTGAAAAGCCCAACAAAACAAAACAGACCTCAGACTCAGCTTCTGTGGGTCAGCCCTGACATGAGAGCATTTTCATGAGACAAGAACAGTTGTCAGCTTCTAAAAGAGAGAATGTTAAAAAAAATCTTCTGAATGCTCCTTAAACATAACGGTACAAAGCCCTTGAACCACCACCTCAAGAAGACTTTGTGCTGAATATCACTGAAAGGGCTGATCAGACATTCTTTCACAGTGCCTCTACCACTGCCTGCTATGAGATGGATCTTTCCTCTGACCCAGCATGACAATTCTTCTGTTGTTCTCTGGATAGTGATTGACTTACCTCAAAGGGAAGAATTATGTAGACCACAATCTCGCTGCCTATTCCAAGTACAAAATCTAGATATTGTAATATTTAAAAAGAGCACATGGCCAGCACAGAATGATTCAAATCAACTTTTTTTTCCACTTTGTCACTGGTCTTTGAGTTCTATGATAATGCAAATGCCGTTTGTTTTAGCTTCACCCTGAATTTACCATGCAATCCATTAGGTCAGAGTGAAAGTACAGTAATGGCTATCAACTCCCTTTCTCTAAGGGCAGGACTGGTTTAAACTCACTTTAAACTCTTTCCATGATAAGAAAACAAACCTACTAAGAAACCCCCTAGAATAGTTTTATTTATCATTGTAATATTCTTTTTAGTGTTAATTTTAGTGCTTCATTTTTTTTCACAAAATAATTTTCCTTTATTTTACTGACATCCAAATATTTCTATACTTTKTCTTTAATTCTTATGTAGTCAATATGGATAATTGAATCTTGACCTCTTCGTATTAGTACAATTACTTGCAGAAAGCCATTTTGTCTTCTCTTGATAAGTTTCTCTCATATAAACCTCTCTGGTTCTCTCTCTTCTTTTTTTTAACCTCTCTCCCCACTTTAGTTCCTTATATTTTCCATTACATTTATTACCATGCAACTATGCTCTGAATTGTGYGTTCGTACCACTTTGTGCAAACTGCAGAGGAGAAAAGGATTGCTTAAATCCATCCTACCACCTCAAGATCATAAACATAGCTTTGATTGTTTTAGCAATTCTCTTGAGATTAGTTTKGGGGGTTTTTTAGAAACAATTTCAAAAACTAATGCTACTTCYTTTCTCTCAAGAGGTTGGCTCTGTTGGCCTCCTGCTCCTTGGTTCAGTCTTGTAAATTCCCTTTTCAAGATGTACAGTTCAGCAGGTCAGTACATCTTGATTGGCTGGTCAAAGTTTAAAAGCCTTATTTCTGAGAATAAAAAATTGCAGAGGAACCGGAGGTACAAAATTATCTACTGAGGACAAAATCCACCCATGCCCTATTGTACCAAAAACATTYGATTTCATAGGTGTTGTATGTGATAGAAAATTACAGCGGCCATTGCTAATGGAAGGGAATTTTCAGCATTCAATGCCAAATCACAAGATAGTTTTAAAAAATCTACTGTTGGAACAATGTCATTTTTATAGCATTTCTGACTGTGGTTTTCACATAACATCTGGTTTAAAGAAACATCAATATTCCTTGAGTGAAGAAAAAAACACGCTACCAATTCTTTAACACTTTTCATGAACCATTTTCACGAACCTTGAAAACTATAAACTTTTAATATGGACATGGAAGAAAATAGAACATTAATTTATAAACATTCATACTCAGAAGAAAATAAAATTCACAGAGTGCTGGTAAAAGTGTGAGGAGCTAACACCTGTGGACTCAGCAGGTAATCATCAGACTCTCTTTATTAACAGTGAGGGCTGCTAGGAAAGATACTGTTACTAGATTTTGTGCGTCAGCACTTCAAAGCATAACGTTGTTTGATGTGTATTATGATGTCTTGATGAACACCTCAAGCAGTTCTGGTATCATATTCTTATCGAAGATTTATTTAATCCTTTATATGGCTCAGGCTTTAAGCAGGAGTCAAGGCAGCTGATAATTTGATGACTCCTCAGCCCATATGGTGCCAGCCCTTCCACCAGTAGTGAAGCAGAAGGTTTTGTGGCAGGCACAAGGAAGTAAGCTTCTCCATGAGACATAAATAAGGCTGGGTTTCTTAACAGTGGGTAGGCAAAGGGCAAATGATGTTTATTTGAACATGTCAGTAAAATCATGTCAGTAGGGAAAAGAACAAGCCAGATGGTGCTCAAGAGGAGGAGAGTCATGACCACCAGCTTGCTCTGCAAGCAGCCAGAGCGGGAACCCCTGAGCGAGCAGCCATTTCTGCCTAGTACCTGAATGTAAGCACAGCAGGCAGACATTTGTTCTGTACCTGGCTTTTAGACTGGAAAACCTTTCCAGTAATCCTATTACAGCATTTCTGTTTAATTGTGCAGCCTAAATGCCAGTCAGTGGGTTGTGCAAATACTCTTTTGTACTTTCGTGTTTTTTATTTTAATATTCAGATGCAGATTTTTGTGAATTACCATGGTAAATATGAATACCCTAAATCTGAACAGGTTTTTATTATTATTATTATTTTACTGGAAATTTTTCCYGTCTCTGAAAACTTACTCTAAATGCACCAAACACTCTGAAAAACAGTAACAAAAAGAACCAACCAAGCAACTAAAACAAACCTAACCAAATTTTGATAATCAAGGGGTAATTATATTTATTTATTTTTATAGCTTTTATAGTTAATTGTTAAATTTAAAAATTATTATTATTCATGGGTAAATTTAACTGAAATTTTGATATATGGATAGAGTAGAAGATGAGCTGTTAGGGCAAAGAAGAAATTTAATGCTAATATAAAATATTCTTTAATTTTTTTTTCCTAATCTTTTTCATCTTCTGGATCAGGGTGGGGAAAGGAATTTCGGACTAAAAGTTAACATTAGGAACTCCTAGCAAGGGTGTAAAATTACTTCCAGTTTGACAGGTTATCAATATTAGAAGTCCATATCATTGACAAGTTTCGTTTCCCTGACATATAATTGCAATAGAGAAAGTCCACTCTACCCTTGATAGTTGAAGCAGCGCAGGCTATAGTCTGTGTTGTTTTTCACTCTGGAGCTAGCTAGTTAATCATAGAAGAATCTTTTTCCTGAAGGCTCATCAGGCTAATAGGATGCAAGGGAGAGAACAGCAATCCTACTGTATTGTGCACAAAAATGGACCACTTGTACCTCCTACCAGTAGGGTGAATTAGAAAGGAAAAGCACTATAAAATTACTATAGTTAATTATACCTGCTATGTACTACTTGACTGAATTAATAACAACCAAGATCAGCTTTCTGGAAGACTGTTAGAGCAGTTAAAACCCAGTTTATTTCTTCAATTTCTTCATTATCAAAGATATCCTTTAACAAATCAAGTCTCAACCCATCACTACTCTACACACAAGGCAGCTTTTGATCCACGTGGTCACACTACACAGTTTTACATGTATGTTGGAGGCTACTTTTGAGGTGTKAGAAAGAAAGGAGAAGAGAGCTTCTCCTATTTCACTGGTAGATGGTGGGTTTTTATTTCCTGAGCTTAATCTTTACTTTTGTATCTTGAAAAACTGTGGAGCTAAGAGCTAAAGCCCATTGCAAAGCAATTATCCTTGATGTTCCCATTTCCTGCAGTTGCTTTCAAGGGAATGACATTGTATGGAGCTATGAATCAAGTATCACTTACCTTGAAGCCAGACATTCATCTATTTAGATGAGTTAAAAATCAACATTTGAGAAAACTGGGCTAGCTTCAAATGGTAATAAAAACTAAACATTCAAAACTAGCTGCAGTGAAGCAAGCTGATGAACTGATGACCCATCACTGAAATGTCAGGGATCAGCAATTGGGAAAAGTTTCTCACACTCTTTGATGGAGTTCAGTCTTGAAGTGCATGAAGGGTAGAATGGTCTTATTTTAGTTGATATGTGTGCACAGCAAGTGTTTCTGCACCTCAGGGATTCTAAGCAATTTTTTTTTTATACCCTGTTGAAATTTATTAAAACAATATTGTCCTGTCTCTTCTGGCTGCTTTACTGTTCTTCCAGGGAGCTGTGGTACCTGCACAAAACATTAGGTTACTCATTAGGATTGCTCTCCTCTTGAATAGATATATTTAAACAAAACTAACTCAAGAGCTTCAATATCAGTGACATTCCCATTTCAGGATCATATGATAAATATTAACAGGATGAAATTTTAATTACCTAAATATCCTCGAAAAAGACTCTGCAATTGCAAGAGCCACCAAACTTTGATTACTTACAATTTATCATTGACATTGTAACTACTGACAATACCTAGAACACTTTCAAAGCAAAATATCAATGCAAAGTTTTGAAAAGAGATATGAAATTGTCAAAGATTCATACAGACATCCTGAAGAGAGAAAGCAAGAGGAGAAAATAATGAAGGTTTTTTAGGAATACAGTGTAATTTTGTAAAAAAAATCATAAAAATAGAAAAGTTGGTTTATTAATATTTTTTAAAAATGTACTTAAAGGAGGAAGAACAGTAGATTCTGAGAAAAACCCCAATAAAAATTAGGAAATTGAGGAAAATATAATTAACATTACAAGCATAATGTAGAGTAACTGAAATGCATAGAATAATGCACACTGTAATGCCACTGTTTTTTTCTTTCCAATGCTCTGTTGGTACTCCTGTGATATTATCAAAATATGATTCAGGTAAAATTATTAAARATTTTAAGGTCTAAGATAGAGCAAGCTGCACATCCTGTTTAAAAGCATTCCCCTTTTAAATATTTATATGAAATCTTTTAGTTAAGAAGATGAGCTTATCATTAGGTATTAACGAGATCCCTGTAGTAATAGTAACAATATCTTGACCTTCTGTAAAATCATTTGTCCATGGATCACAGATGCAATCCTCAAACTAGAGGAGGTCTYGTCACTGTGTGCATTTGAGGTTCATGTGAAAGGTTTGTATGTTCAGTTGAACTTCCTGTTTGAATAAGTGCAAGTCACAGAATGACTCAGTTTAAGTAAGACATTCAAAATACTTTTTAGGTAACTGAAGTTTGCAAAGTTTCAAGAGAAGCAAAAATAGTAATTTACTTGCTTGAAGATACTTATACTTTAAAAGCAGAAATGTGACTGGAAATAAAATATAGATGTTTTTGACAGATTTCAGATTTAGATGATACCTTTTTTCAAGTATTGATGAAGACATTCAAAAAGAGGTCATAAATTATGGGGGTTTTTAAAAGGTGGTAAATCAACCATCTTTTTTATGTGTTTGTGGAAGGATGAAACAAGGTAGCCAGTTGCAYATTTTCTGCAATGGTGAAAGGAGGACTCACTTGTAAGGACAAGGACAGTAGGAATGCAATGAAAATATCTACTTAATTAGATAATAACCTTACATGTTCTGTGTGTGSGGGTTGGTTTTTTAAATTTTTCTYTTTTTTGCTTTTTYTTTTATTTCTTCCTTGTGGATTAGCTCCTGYAGGAAAACAATACCTGGCTAAGGTCACTTTGCTTAATCCTCACTTTGTTCCCATACAAGTAAAAAGAAGAGTGATTTGGCTAATACTCTCTAGTTCTTAGATTGAGTTAAAGACATTCTCAATTGTAAGCGCTGTGAGAGGCTACCAGGAATCTTAATTTTTAACCAAGAAAATTTTTAAAAGATAATTTCTACAATTTATTTTATTTTATTTTATTTCATTTTATTTTATTTTATTTATTTTATTTTATTTTATTTTATTTTATTTTATTTTATTTTATTTTATTTTATTAATTTAGTTCCTTCTGAAACGTCTTATTCTCTATGGTTTTACATAAAACTTGTTCTTTACTGTGGAATTAGAATACTGTATCATTTTACTACTTTGTTACACCTGCAAGGTACTTAAAAAACTAATTAAAAGTATTAAAGGAAAATATGTCTCAAGTAACATGAAAGACCACTAGGGTAGAACAGCAAGGAGGAAGGTTTAACATTGTCTRGCTGTAAATACAGATAAGTGAATAGTGCTACAGTTTAGAAAGTGTATTCTTTACAATCTCACATGGTAATTTTCTGTAACTAATAGATTCTAACCTCTAGAAGTTGCCAAACCACTATGACTATATCTGTATGYATCCGTATAACAACATTCAATTCCTTTACAGCAAAGGTCATTAATGTTTACACTSTGCACACTATTGCCCCCAAAATATCCAGACATACACATAAATCAAACAGATGTGTTGGCATCTAATTCTGACCTGGGGATGCAGAATTAATTGCTCTGGCATCCTCTCAATGTCTGCATATGTGTGCACACCTTATTTTAGTATCATGAAAAGGGAAACTCACAACTATTGATGTTTGGTCTTGTAGCCTGTTCCTTATTACTTACTCTTATTGGTCATGATCTGTTCAACACTGCACCCTTGAGCTTCTATTATAACTTGAATGCCAAACCACTATTTTTCAGCTCAGGGAACACACAAATATAACATAATACCATTACTGCTTTATTGTCTACATAAATAATGGATTTCTCTTGAAGAGCTTGCAAAAATTTGGAGAAAAGCTCTTCCTCCTTTTAATGCATCAAAGCCAAATGATGCTACAACTCTTTTAAACTACTAAAGTGAGTGCAACTGTATTTTCCAAGGGTCATTTGCATATCTAGAGCAAATAAATAATTTAAAAAAAGATTGMAATTACCAATGCTAAAACTGGTGTTCCAACTTACAAATGCTTTGTCAAAAAATATGTTTCTGAAAACTGCTATATAGCACAAGGAACTGATGTAAGAAGGAAACCAGATAACTGGTTCTGTAATGTAACTTCTTTTCACAGACAGAAAAGCATATATTCTTAAATGAAAATGAATGTTCTGTTGACCAAGACTACATCAACTGCCTGCAATAGTGTTGGAAAAACTTATTCCAAGAATGCAGGAAAGGATTACTAAGTAAAAAACCCTACATCTTTAGAAAAACTTTCAAAAATATCACCATGTAAAAATTATCTTTACACTCTGCTACATAACTTTCTAAATCAAGAGATTCAGGTGTGATTTGTGTCTTGTTCTGACAATTTATTATCACCACTGACAAGCAAGTGTTGCTGTGGTGTTTGACAAGTGGGAATAAAGGGATAATACTGTTTAGGAGACCAGAAAAAAGTTAATGGTCAGCAAAAACCCATATATGCTACCTCAATTTTTTTGAGATGTTTCTCTTTGTACTAAAAACTAATTTGCAAAATGACTCCTGAAAAGAAGTCTCTCTAGTGTAAATAGCATGCAGTAATACTACTGCTTTTTTCTAGAGAAAGCATTCATGCTTTCATAATGCAATGTATGCATTTTAACTATCACAGGTCCACTGAGAAAATGGAAATTTTCTAGAAATTATTCAAGCTTCCTAATTAATGTATATTCTTGCCTTAGACCATAGGTTTTTGTATAAATATACAGATATGTCATTTAACATAGATTATAGTAATATATATAACTCAAAGCAGTAGCATATTTAAACATAGAAGTCCAATTCTATTGATAAATACTTAAAAATGCAATTTTATATGTATCTCTAAATAGAGAATAACTTCATAAACACAATCTTTTCTGAAGTTGTATTAGCTGAAGGAACTGAAGAGAATTCATTTTGTTGGCCTTGTGTATGTGAAGCGCTTTATATCTGACTGAAGTGGTTTTAGGTCCAGCTGGAGATGAAACACCACRCAGCTTAATTCTCCCCTTCTCTTCCCTCCAACGTAGGTGGAATGTGGAGGAGAATCCAAGTAACTGTTGTCTGTTTGCTGTTGAGATAAGAACAGTTGTCTGTTGAGATAAAAAACATTTTAATTAAAAATAAAGCAAAATACAAATACCAGTGGTAAATAATAATAGTAATAGTAATAGTAATAGTAATAGTAATAGTAATAGTAATAGTAATAGTAATAGTAATAGTAATAGTAATAGTAATAGTAATAGTAATAGTAATAATAGTAATGATAATAATAATGGTGATGTACAATGCAATTGGTCACCACATGCTGACAGATGCCAGCCCCTCCTTCCTGAATCCAGAGTGGCTTCCTTCTGGGTAGCTCCTCCCAGTTTATATATACTGCACATATGAAATATCCCTCTAGTCAGTTCATGTCACCTGTCCCAGCTTCCACCCAGTTAGGTTTTTTTTGTGTTCCTCCTCAGTGGCAGAGCATGAGACAAGAAGAAGAAAATTTTCTTAGTAAAAACATGGCTTAGCAAGAAACCAAAATATCAGTGGGTTAGCAACACCATTCTCATTCTGAATCCAAGTCATAGCAATGTAACAGCTACTGAGAAGAAATTAACTCTGCTTTAGCCCTGATTCAGGCATTTTGTGTGGCTCAATTGATGCAATTTCCATGTGTTCGTCAGGATATTTGATATTCTTAAAGATCTAGCTCYTGCAATCCCTTCCTCATATTCAAGTCTTAAAGGCATATTTTAATCTCTCTGGCTTTTGCAGAAATATTGAAAATATGATCATTAAAAAATTAAGTGGCAATTACAAAAGAGACTGATTTTTGCTATAAAGAACTTTTAATTTTTAAGAGACTAGTCACAATATTCATAGGCAATGCATATCTTGGTAGTGCTGTGCAGGTGAGATAAAAGCCCTTGATATCTGTGGAAGAAAATGGTACTTTTTTCCTATGTCATAGATAATATTTTAGGGATTTTCTTCGTGTTCCAACTTCAGGCGCTTCAGTAGGAGCATTTTAAAGAGTACTCAAGTAGACCAAATTGTCYATATCCTGTTTAAAGTTAAATAAGAAGTGTATAAAAAGTGCTAAGTTTTAAAATCTGATGTGCAAGGAGAAGTGGTCATTAAAATAAAGTTTGTGCACCCTTTTCATAACATTCACAGTGTTTCTTCATAAAAGGATTTATGCTTTCTTTTAGGAGGAAAAGTATCAAAAATGCTTATAAAATGCAGGTTAGGGTTTTATATTTTATATATATATACTTTTTTTTTTTCAAACATGGTAATTTACGTCATAAAAATAGAACAGCAAATAACTTGGTATTTGTGTACTGAGGAAACTGCCCCTCTATTCAGGTACTATGCCTTTTGAGCATTTAAACATTAATGATTAATTTAATACAAACCAGAGCAACTTGACATTTAGAACAATTCTCAATTGTCATTGTCACTCCTATGGATGGGATTTAAAAATAAACAAATTACTAGCTAGTTAGAAAAATTAATGGAAGTGTTTAATATGTCTTCTAAAAGTCCTTTTAATTGCTTTTGAGAATTTCTCTGTGTTGTTGAATACAACTTGAGGAAACCATCACAATATTCCACAACTGCTTTCAATTCCCTCCCTGCTAGAGTATTGATAAAAAAAACCACCCTGGAAATAATAATGCCTGTTAGTTTAATACAGTGAATTATTTAAGACTTTCAAAACTGTGCTTTTCATTTATTTCCATATTAAAAAGTCAGATAAATAAGGGAAAATTTTTGAAGAACTCACTTGGCTCCATTGGCTACACATGGGATGATGGTCTTACAGTTGTCTCAGGAGTGCTCTTTCATTAGGCAGTTGAAATTACCTGAGGTAGACTGAAATCAAGCATCAATCATTTTCCTAGGGAAAGTAAGTGATAGGAAGAACAAGATAATATTTTAATAGTTTCCCAATACTAAGATGCAAATTTCAGAGCAATTGACGTGAGCAATTGCTGTCAAGTTCTTTGAAGATCTTGGATCCATTTAAGAAAAATAGACCTAAATTAAATTCTTAACAGAAGTTAGACAGATTTTCAAACCCCCCAAAATGGGAAAAGCAGTGGGAGCTGTGGTTAGCTATGTCACATGGATGCTGAAACARGAAGACTGAATATGAAAAATAGTTTCTGAAATACAACATGAAAATTTTATTTTCCACCAACTTAATTCATAAAGATTTCATTGCTGCTTTGTCTGGAGCAGGGATGTGGAGTCCCAAATTGTCTAACAGGTAATCACGCAGCAGCGTGGGCTGGGGGCTGAACCTTCTGCAGAGAAGGAGGGACTCCCCACCTGGGATTCCTKGTGGACAACAAGCTGTCCATGGGTCAGCATGCCCTCGTAGCCAGGAAGGCCAATGGTACTCCAGGGTGCATCAGGAAGAGCTAGCAGGTTGAGGGAGTTGATCCTATCCCTCTACTCAGCCCTGGTGAGGCCACATCTGGAGYGCTGTGCCCAGTTTCGGGCTCCTCATTACAACGGAGACAAAGAGCTACTGGAGCAGATCCCATGGAGGACTGTGAACATAATTAAGTGACTGAAGCATCCCGCTGATGAGAAAAGGCTGACAGAGTTGTGCCTGTTCAGGCTCAAGAAGTGAAGACTGACCTCATCAGTGTCTTTCAGTATCTGAAGGGAGGGTCTCAAGAGGATGGACCAGGCTCGGCTTGGTGGTGCCCAGAAGTAGGTGAGARGCAATGGGCAGAAATTGCTGCACAGGAAGTTCCACCTGAACATGCGGAAGAAATTCTTTACTGTGCAGGTGACCACACACTGGAAYAGATTGTCCAGAGAAGCTGTGGAGCCTCCCTCACTGGAGATAGTCCAGACCAATCTGGACACAGTCCTGTGCCCTGTGCTGTGGGATGGCCTTTCTTGAGCAGGGAGGCTGGACCATACGACCTGCTGTGTTCCCTTTTGAYCTGAGTCATTCTCTGTTTCTGTGAATTGAAATTGCATGTGATTTTTTTGGAACTGAGAGAACAGAATGGCCCACATATATATGTGTGACCACACCAGGGAAGGCACCACACAAGTACATAAAGATTAATGAGAAGAGGTGGATATTTGGGGAGACCTCCAGAGAAAGATCCTGTCTACAAATTTCAGTAGTAGAACTGAAGCAGACAGAACCTCTTCCCTGAGACCACTCTGACATTTCACCTAATTCCATCAACAGTGTACCAAATACTTTTAAGCAACTCTGATTAGACACTTAAAATTTAGGCATAGCTACTTCCTGAATTCCAGTTTTAACCCTTTCTCACAGAGAAAGCACAGTTGTCATACATTTACCTTTCTCTTTGGAGCATTGTAAAGACAACCACCCAAACAGAAAATATTTGGATAAATCATCTGCTCAAAAACTAATTACARTTTGAGTCTCCATTTTTATGCACATATACAACTACAAAGACCAAGTCATAATTATTTTAGTCACACTGCTGTGGACATATATGTCTGTCACAATGGATGTGTTGTGTTMATTTTATAAATTGTGTGTGGGTATATGTTTGTTTGCTTATGTGCTCTTCTTTGAAAAGGCAGACAAGAATTTCTCTTTTCCAGTTAAAMCCTGACAGATCTGCCTGTGATTAAGTGACTCTGGAATATGGAAGCATGCAAAAACATGATAAAAGGATGTGTAACATAAAAAGTGGCATTATATGAACTAAGACTGAATTTTGACTKGTATGATTCCTTCCTCAGACATGAAGATAGAAGTAAAATCTTCATTTTTTCATAGCAGATTGTGTTTCATCTTCTGGTTAAGTTAGTGTCAAAGAAGTCAAATAAATTTTATGATGTTCTAATTAGCACTCTCACAAGCTGTTAACATTTGTACTTGCAGTCAAGTGGCATTCAGAGAAGTGTGAAATTTTTCTGCCTTTGAAAATATTTAGGAAATCAATTCTCCTGAAATGGGCAGGTCCACTTTAAAAGCCTGCAAATACATCAAATGGAAACTGGAACTGATTCTCAGCAAGGCACTTTGGAAGTCTACTGTTGAATGAATTAGTGAATTATACTCCCTAAAAATGTAAATCTTCCTGCACACCTACTTGTTATGTAAAGTGTTTGTTTATTTGCATTAATGTTTGCAGTCTTTAAAATTATAACGTCAATCACAWGCTTATCAGTTGCAATGACAATTACAAATAAATGTAATTTCATTTCCTATGGGTTCATGCCTCTTAGTTGGTTGATCTTTAAGTCCAATGATGATAGTATTTTGAATATCTGTGCCTGTATTTAAAAGTCTTATCACAGAGCATTTTGGAAGACAAGATGAAGACCATATTGGATTTTTAATGCTATATTCTAGAAACAGGATTGGGAGYTATTGGGAGGAAACAAAAATTTTCAAATTGGTATCTTCTTTACCCAGTTTATGGTTTTTAGGGGATGCTCAACAGGTGCTCTAGTCTTGATTGAAGTTGGACAGTAGATTCAAAAGTTGCCAGAGGGATAAACAGACAAACACAAAGACTGTGTGATTACATGCACTGTTATCAGCTGAAACCAATGAAAAAAGAATMATATATTAATTTCAGTATTGTTCAATGTGATGTGAGAATAACTGGAAAAGAGACGATCTAATCTCAGGAGGGGAATTTAGATTGCTAAAAGAGAACACACACACACTCAAACATTCTTTAGATTTATTTAAAGAAGGAAAATTTTGGAGGTCAGACCAAYGAAATAACATAGATAACAGCAGCACCTGAACTACTCCAGCCTTTTCTTTCCCTTCCAACCTAAGCAGGCTGCTAAACCTCCTTCTGTTGTAGGTTTCCTGTCTTATCTGAGCCCCTGACAATAGGAACCTTATAAAATCACTTTTGACCACAGTTGCATCCTAGAAGCAGAAGGGATGAGTAATGAGGCAGCCTCTTAATCTATTAGCTTCTCTCCTCTCCACTCYGTACTGTAGTCATTTATTAGGGATCCCTTTTTTGGGCTGCTAACCACTAAGACCAAAAGCACCTAATCTAGCCAATCATTGCCTTCAATACTTTCAGMTAAATCCCTGCCTAGGCTCCACTGGGTAGATCTAAGGTTAAGAGAATAGAATTGGGACTGTTCAGCCTGGAGAAGAGAAGACTTTGGGGCGATCTCCTTGTGGCCTTCCAGTATATTGAGGGATCCTACAAGGAAAATGCAATGAGACTTTTTTACAAGAGCAGGTAGGGGCAGAACAAGCAGGAATGGCTTTAAACTGACAGAGYGAAGTTTTGATGTTAGAAAGAAATTCTTTGCTGAAAGGATGATGAGGCACTGGGACAGATTGAACAGAGAAGYTGTGGATGCCCTGTCCCTGGGAATGTTTGAAGGCCAGGCTGGATGTGGCCATGARCAAACTGGTCTAGTGGAATGTACCCCTGCCCATGGTAGAGGGATAGGAGCAAGATGTTTTTCAGGTTCCCACCCAAGACAGTCTACGATTCTATGATCTGCTTACATAATGGAGATTTAAGCACTTGCTACATGTGTTGACAGCTACAATGTAGAATTTTATGTTTATTTAACATAATAAATGCCACTCTTATGGTTTGATTCAGCTCCCTAAGCTCAGGTAAGAGCATGGAACACAAGAAAAAAATGCTAATGATATTTGAGTTGTACAAGGCTATCTAGGATATCTCCATTACRTTGCATGATGAAGGGTTTTTTTACCCTGGGGAAAGGCAGTCAAAGCAGTTGAAGCCCTTGACATTTCATACAGCAATTCTGTTTCTGTAAAAAGTGTCCCACCTCAGGCTTATGTGAACATCTGCCATGTGCAAATACAGACATGAGTCTGGACACCTTGCACAGATCTTAAGTCCGGCTCTTGACTCGGTCGTCTCAGAGCCCTCACTGTAACACTCCAAATGTTAGCTTACACAGATTGAGGCTGTGGCTTTTGAAGGTGACAAAGTTCGTCGTAGGCATCCATAAGCCTGGGATGAAGGGATTGGAGACTTGTCTATGAAACATCTTTCCCTCCTCCCTGTAATGTGTGATTAGAACCAAGAATTTCAGATTACTTCTCTCCTGCACAAGCCTTCAGAAGGGTCGTAATTAGTTACTAGGTAAATAGGTAGTTTTGTGCAATGAGACTTTTTGAGACTCTTTTTCCGTAGGTATTTCATCTTGAACCAGAGAGTAAAATTGAGCACAGAAAAGGCTGGAATTAAATTATTTTGGTACACAGCTGATCAGTTTTCCTCATAGACAATCTTAGTTAGGCTTTTTCCTACTTTGCTTTTATATAGAAAATTATTACCTCATTTTAGATATTGAAATCCAATTGAGATCTGGATCATATCCATTTTTCCAAATAGATATATTTACAGTTCAGGCATTTTGCATATGAACTAATTTTTTAAAGGCTATCCTTACAGTCAGTAATAAATAAATGGCTGTATKACAGCATTAATAATTTTATTCTAAAACAGAGATTTCATATCAGTCTGATGAAGTGTCTGTCTTATTTACTTGATAATCTCAGTGGCAGCCATCAAAAATAGGCGAGATATATCTCACTGGAAATCCCAGGAGGAAGGTAGATCTTTTCAAGTTCATGAGGGCTAGGACTTAATCCTCTACTCTGTATTCTCAGCAGTTTCCTGAGCCAGAAGGATTGATTTAAGCAATTCAAAGTATCTAAAAATGTGTTCACCATGGAACACATAATTTCTTTTGTAATGAAAGCTGAACATTAGATCACTTTTCCCCCCCTCTAGTTATTTGTTTTAGAAGATTGTTTATCAAATACTCTAGATTGAATTTTCCTTATATTTAACTTTTAAGGAAATCTTGTAGTGTCATGGCGACTGTGAAAATGGAACAATTTGTCACGTGTGGCTCTGGGACTGCACTTAGTGGTGACACAGGTGCCCAACTCTTCAAGGCTGATTGAAAGTACATTGGCATAAAAAATGTCGCAGTTCAGCTTCAGAGAACCAGTCAGTCATTACATTATAGCTGAAACCTCCAGTGGTGAAATAGTGAGAGAAAATTCTGCAGAAATACAGTGTGCTTCAATGTGGTTATTTTCAGATTTTGGGTGATGGGTAATCTAGAGGCAGTTGGTATCCTGGGCACATTCTTAAAGTATCCATTGTTTTAGCACACTGATTCTACTGTCTTGCTCTTCAATTGTAGTTTTCAGCAGAGAACTTAGAATTTCCTATTTCCTTGTTGCTTGGTCCTTCTGACTCAGATGTAACCACATATTCAGGCAGTAGGGGAAGCCAGCACAACTGCTGCTCCTCTTTGTCATTWTGGAAAAAAAAGAAGAGACTTGGGATTTGTTTCTTGTTTCCAAAGTCTCARTGTGTGTAAGAATATATGCCTTACAATTGATATTTTAATGTAACAGTGTTTAGTTTCTGATGTAATGGGTTGATAAGATGAACCTCAGGTACTAAAGAATGCTAACATCATTTAATTAGGGATCTAGCTATGTTTGTAAATTAAATCAGTTTGACATTGATTTTAGCCAACCATAAGGGCTATTTGGAGGGGAGGGTTTT